>JAQGAW010000538.1:0-27875 GCA_034698025.1 Phthiracarus crinitus
TTTAATTTAGAACAAAATTTTTTATTAAAATTAAATAATGATAATTTACTATATAAAATAATTTAGAAAGATATAACAAACAATATAAATATGAACAATATTTCTGTAAATAACAAATTTATTTTTAAAAATTTAAATACATATTTTAATAATTGTTATCGAAATGGAATATATTTAAAACTTAAAAAATTTTACTTTAAAAACTTAATCTGTTTAAATTAATTTTATAAGTAATATATTTAAAATAAAAATTTGATTAAACAGTTAAACTCATTATAAATATTCAAGGTTAAAATATGCTTTAATCAAATTAGTTAAAAAATAATTATTTTCTCAAAGAATTTAAAAGAATTTAAATGTCTCCCAGAATATTTAAATGATAAATAATAAAATACAACTTTTTCATTTTAAAAAATTATTTCTTAAAATATAAACTTGTATTATTAAAATTATACTGAATCTAAGAAAATCTCAAAATTAACCCTCCAGCAGAACCCTGGCAGAATTTACTGCCACCACCAGTTTAAACGTTAATATTTTCAAAAATATAGTTAACAACTCTATAAGAATTTAGGACAGCCAAAATCATTTATTTGCAATATGGCTTACAAAAAATTAGGCCAAAATTATTAAAATTTGCAAAATTATTAATTTTTATTTAAATCAATACCTGAATTTCATTTCCCCATTTTGTATAACATTCAATGCTATTTTCCTTTAAAGTTTGTTTTATGGCATGTCTGTATTGAATCAGGCAAAAGTTACGCTACAGTTATTTTTTTCCCTTATTTATGCCCACCATTCAGAATCGTGGCAGAAAAATTTTTTACTATGTAAATAAGCGGCGGGAATGGTGGCAGAAAAATTATTGAGTATGCGTCAGCTGGAAGCTGACTTCAGTGCAATGATTAAAAACTCTGCCACAAGTACTTAATGTGAAAGTTAGTTAACAGTTCCACTGGAGGGTTAAGATATCTTTTGAAATAATTATAGGTTATTAGAAGTGAAAATCGTTTGATAACATAATGCAAAATCGTTTGTTAATCGTTTTTAAAAAATCGTTTAAACAATTTTTAAATGTAATTATTAAAATAACTCTCAAAGCATTGAAATGCGATGCTTTCATTGAATCCGAACAAATATAAAGTATAATAGCCTTTTAGCTGAGTTTAAAAAATTTTTCTCCGAAATTTCAGAAAAACTTATAATAAAATTTTAAATTTAATATTATATTGTTAGTTTACTAATTAATTTAAATAAAATCTAGATTTTATTTTAGAAGAATTTACATTTTATTTGGATTTTCAATTATTTTATAGAACCCCCACCAACAAAAATATTAAAAATCTTTCAAAGGATTAAGAATCGTTCGAAATCGTTCGAAATCGTTTATAATTTCAAAAATCATTTGATTCGTTCAATTTGTTTATTTAAAATTCATTAATTTGCATTAAGCTAGGGTTTTAATCTCGTTTTAAGTAGAAATTAATACAATTTTAAACAATCGTTAATTAACGATATTCACTTCCCTAGTTATTAGATAAAATAATATCAAATTTATCTCAATAAATAACTAAAATAACAATTATATAAACTTCAATAAATTATGATTTGATAAAACCTTAAATACAAAAGCAATATTGATATTATAATATATTTTTTTAATAAAGGTGAGATTGACGCCATCCAAAGAATTAAAATGACAATTTAAAAATAAAATATATTTTTAAAAAAATTTTGAAACGAAAATAGTTTTGTTAAAATATCAATTTTAACAAAATAGTTTTAAATAACACTATAATTTGTAATAGTTTTTAAGAAGTAGATTCATATTGCTCGTTCTTATTTTTCTCATTATAAATTTGAGATCTTTTTTCTTTAAAAATTTTAATAATTTCATTATTATTAATAATCTTCTTTTTATATAAAAGGGGTATGTAAACTATTTCAATACCAATTTTAAATAACTGTCTTTTTTTAAACATATCAAAACAAATTTGTTTTTCTTTAAAATGTGTCAATCCTTGACACTCAATACCAAGAAATAGATCATTACAAAATAAATCAATTTCATATGGTTTAGCATTTGTATAATATTTTATTGGATTAAATTTTTTTTAATAAATTTATACGGAAAAAATATTTCCTCTGCTAATTTCTTTACTCTGAACTCAAATTTATTATAATTTTGGCCATTAATAAATAATAATTTTTGTTTAAATCTTTTATGATTAAAAATTTTAAATTTCATCTTTTTTAAACCAAATAAAATGAATTTTTGTAATAAAGCATAATTCATTATTTATTGAAATGTTTGTAACTTTAATCAATTCTAAAATAGATAAAATCATTTCTTATATTAAGATATAAATTTTAATAATTAATAATAAAAAAATATATTATAAAAAGGATAAAAATTAAATTATTATGAAATATGTTACAAAAATAAAATCCCTTAATTAAGGATTATTTAAATTTTTCTGGCTTTAAATTTATATTTAAAATACATCTAAAATTCAATACTTTTGTCAGATATTATATATATAGTTTTTTAATTTTTAAAAAAAATACGATAAAACAACAATAAACTAAAGATAAATATTAATATTATTGAATATAATCCAAATCAAATGTTTAATTTATTAAAAATATCATTATATTAAAAAAATTTAGAAATTGTCTTATATAGGCAACTATCATATTTAATAAATATTTTATTAACATTCTAAAAAAGTTAAAAATTTAAAATAATATAATTAACAAATTAAAATATATATATATTTTAAATTTTTTCATTGGTTATTAATTATCTAATAATTATTTTTATCAAGTTATAAAATAACTATCAAAGTTGTATTAAAATAATATTTAAACTAATTAGTTTTACATTTAATGTAACAAATTTTAAAAATGATTGTTTCAATTATAAATATTGTCTTCTCTATAACATTTTGTATTTTTTCATTAGTAAGTTTTTGTTATTTTCTCGGTAAATTAGGAATAGTAAAGAATGTTATTAAACAGATGTTTTATAAAAAATATAAAAAAAGATCTTATTGTCGTAATGGACGCGGACTACATTTTTCATGTTATAAATGTTCACCTATTATTGAAGTTTAATTAAATAACATATTTTTAATTTTAATAATAATAATGATATCAAATTAATATATTTGAAAATAATTTATTAAATATTTGCAGAAATTATAATTTTTATGTAAAATATGAACTTAGACCTAAATCACAATTATTTTTATTACATGTTTTTAAATAAAAAAAAGTCAATTATTAAAGTTTTATTTAAATACTTTAATTTAATTTTCTTAACATATTTATTTTTATTGTTAAAATTTTTTATTAATGTAATTTCTAAAAATATATAACTTAATTAAAATTTTAACAATATAATAATAATAATTTATTTATTAAATTAAAAATCAATATATAACTATCTTAATTTTAAGCCTATAATCTAAGATAATATTTGTATTGATATTAATTTATTTTATAATATATAGCATAAAATACTCTTAATATTAACTTTTAATTTTAGAATTTTAACGAGCTTAATAAACATTTTTATATGTAATAAATTTATAACTACTTTTATAAATTTTATAATTTGAAAAATAGTAGTTTAAATCGTAAATTTTTTTAAATTAAAGAAAATTTAAATTTACGAAATTAAGGACTTAGATTCAAATCTAAAAATATTTGATTTTGTTTTTAAACAATTAGTAGTTATAGTGTATATTGTTTCTTAAGAATATTTTTATAGATTAATTTTAAATTTTTTTAAACAATACTTCAGTGAGTAATATAAGATTTTTGATTCAGTTATGTTTAGCTTAAGTCAACATCACACAAATTGGTGTTAAATAAATACTCAAAAATATTCAATAAGCGAATTTGATTACGAGTTTGACAGATTTATTAATAAAATTTTAAACAATATTTTATCAATTTTTATCCTATACTTATCATTATTTAATTGAATTTTTTAGCCTTAATTTATTTTCCTACAATGAATTTTTACAATAATAATTTTTAAAATAATGATTTTATGAAGATAGGTTTCTATTTAGTAAAGAAATTTTTAAATATAGTAGTCTTTTTTAAAAAAATCAAATAATTTATATTAAGACAGGTCTACTGAGAGACACACATACATACATGTCAAATTGAATTGCTTCTTTATTTAAAATATGAGATAAAAAATCTTTAACTAAAGATTTTACGTTTAAGCAATGCTATAAATAATTATATAAAAAGTTATTACTTATTATTCAATAAAATGTTTTATAAAATTTTACTAAAATTTTATTAAAAAGGTTTTATAAAATTTTATGAAAATAATGAAAAATTTAAAAATAGATTTAATTTAAAAAATTTAAATAAAATTTTTTGTTTAGACATTCCGTTTGAAAATAATTTATATTTAAAACTGTAATTAAATGTTTTAAACAGAAAAAAATTAATATTAAAATTTTCTTAAATTGTATATAATTGAAAAATGTAAATTTTTCTTTTTTGTTGATAGAAAATGCATGAGTTAATCTAAATAATAATAATTTTTTTCAAACTTAAATTTATTTTTTATATTCTTTTGTTTACTGACATTTTTAGTATAGATCATAAAAGTAGTTTGCTAATTGTCAGTACTTTGAGAAATATAATTCATATTTAAATAATGAAAATTTTATTTATATTTATGAATTTTTACATCAATTTATTTATAAAAGAATTAAGGTATTATTCCATTATTTACTGCGACAAAAAACTCAATATTTGCTTATTTTTCTGATTATACGCAAATTGTCTACTAGTGTTTTGCCGATTGCAATTTATTCGATTAATTTTATTTTTATTTCAATTTTCAAAATATCTTTTAAACTATTTTATTTTTATATTTATTTTCAAATTGTTTCTTAAACTATTTTATTTCTATTTTGTTAAAAAAATTAATTTTAAACTTATTTTTATTTCGATTTCAAAATTTTTTAAACTGCTATTTCTAATTCGATAAATTCAAATAAAAATCATTAAAATAATCGATTTTTATTTTTATTTTATTTATAAAAATACAAATAAAAAATAGAGTAGTTTAAAGATTTTTAATCAACTACTGAAATTTTTTAATTTATTTTATTTCTATTTTATTTTCAACAAAATTTTGAAATTATTTTATTTTTATTTTTATTATAAAGAAAATTTTTAATCTATTTTATTTTATTTTGTTTTTAATTAATATTTTCAAACTATTTTATTCAAACTATAACGATAAATTGAAATAAAAATCTATTATTTTATTCTATTTTTATTTTTGTTTTTAAAATCGGCACAACACTATTGTCTACTGCTTTATAAATTACAAAATTAGTACAACCATAAGATTTATTGTTAAATGATAAGACAGCAAAGCTATTATTTCCAGATGTAACATTGATTATGTAGAAAATCAGATTATATTTACATTTGCGTTATTTTTCTGAAAAAAACATTTTATGTTGTAATATTACTAAATATTTTGTAACGATTATAATTATTTTATGAATTAAATCTAAATTTAATTACAACGATAATAACTAAAATGGTAAAATCAAAATAAGAATAGTATGATATATAATATAAATTTAGGTTTACTCTTTAAAAGTCTCTTAATCAAATAAATTTAGTTTATTACAATTTAAAAGAATTTTCAATTTCTTCGTGTTACAAAACAGAGTTATATCGTAGCTTTTCAGAAATTTGAAAATGAGGTTACGGTTATAAGTGTCAATTTGCTTATGGTGGTCACAATCTATAAATGATAATAAGACATCCAAAATTTAAAACTATAAAATGTAAAAAATATTCAAACAGATACTGTTCATATGGTACTCGATGTAATTTTATTTATAACAATCAAGTATAAATGTAAATGGTATAACAAAAGAAGTTTATTGTAATTATAAAACTTGGAATAATCACTTAATTTCGTTAAATAATAATGTTAGAAACAGTGTTAATCTAATATATAATTCATTTACAATATATATAGCTTTTATCAAAATTATAAATTTATTATAATTATTTTTTAAAAGAAAAAATAAACTTTATTAAGTTTATTTAATATAAAATATTTTAAATTATGATGACAACGAACATAATTGTAAATTTATTTAATCAACATCTTGTAACGTTAATAAAGAAAGTAAAATATAGCGTTAAAAACATTTTTATTATATTTGGGGTTATGCGTTTGAATTATACATTAAAATGATTTGATAATTATTTACAAAATAATTAATTGAATTTTATTATTATTATTTTCAATTAAGCTAAATATTTACCCTTAATTTTTATCTGTATGTGATGATAAGTAAACATTTGTAAAGATAATATTTGTAAACATATTATGACAAAATGATAATATTTAGTTTACAATTCAGGCCATTATTTTTATATTTTTTCTTAAAATAATAAAATTTTGTTGTCTAAGCTTTATTTGTATTTTTTTTTAATAAAATCCTTAAAATATTTGTCATTGGTGTTCAATATATTTTTTAATTCAGCAATTTTAGAGAATGTGCCATAAAATATTACAAAAATAGTAAATATTTATTCGATATATTAATGAATTATATAATATAATATATGATATAATGTCCATCATGAAAATGAATTACCTATAAAATAAACTTAAATTTTTATAAATAATAATATTATTGGTTTATTTTATGACAAAAACGATTTTCCATAAAAGCAGGAATTCTTATATATTTATATTTCAAATATATAAATATAGCTAAATTATATAAATTCAATTTTAAATATCTTAAATGTTTAATAAATATGATAATGCCATTTGTTATAAAAAGAAAATAAATGTATCAAAATTTTTTCCAAAAATAAATAAATTAAATTTTATATAAATTATTATAAAGAGGAATAAATATTATCTCTAAATTCTTAATTCTAATAATATTTAAAGGTTAATTGTTAGCAAAATATTTTATATATCTTTATTTTTGGTTGGCTATAAAACTAATATTTTTAAAATTAAAATTTGAGAGTTTATATGAAGTTTTAAAGGTTATTAAATTTGTTATTAAAATGTATGATCCATTTTAATTAAAAGTATAGGAAGAAGCTAGTATACTTCAAAAAGTGTTATAACAAGTTTGTTCATACACAGAGATTTGCATAAAATTTATAATATATACGAAATCTACATCGATATGAATATTAATAAAAAAATTAACAAACTGTTAAAATATATAATTGTTTTAAAATGGAGAGATTACATTGCAAAGCCTGATTGTTTCTTTTTAATGTTAATATTATTTTCGTTCCAATCATAAATTTAGAAGTGTGTAATATTAATTTTTTAAAGTCATAAGAATTATAATTTTTTTTCTTTTAACAAATTAAGCTTTATTATTGATGCAATATTAACGATTTGAAGTCATATGTCCTGTGAAATAATTGTTTTATTATAATAACATTTGAATGTAATAATTTTATAACAATTAATTATTTCATTATACTTAACTTTCCTTCTTTTCATTTTTTATCATTCGTTTTTATTTGACAATTATTTATAATATTTTCTTAAAAATACTTTTAGAAACTTATTATAAAAGTACATTGTAAAAAGTAAGTTATCTTGATTTAATAAATATAATAAATAAAATATACAAATTGGAACATAAAATGTCTAATTTTTAAAAATATTTAAAATATATTATATATTAATTTAATACTTAAAAATGATTCACAAAATTATTTTTTTGAAATAAATATTAAAATATTGTTAATTAATTTTATTGAAGATTTTAATATTTCAATGTTTGAGTGATATAATTTTAATAAAGAAATAAATTTGTTTACTTATAATCAGAAGTGTGATTTTTGGGAAAATCCCAAATATTACCATAACCACCAAAAATCTCTAAAATTCGATATAACTACCAAAAATTATTATTGCTACCAAATATTGAAAATTATCGTTTTTATGACCAAAAAAGTGTTACTTTTAATCGAAAACGTTAATTAAAATTTGAAAAAAATTTTTTATTTATTATCATAACTAAAAATAAAATTAGATGATTTATAAATATTATATTAAAATAGATACAAAATGTTTTTAATGTTAATTTCAATGTCTACTTTTTAATGAATTAAAATAATTTCAATAAAAATGCCAATAACATGTAGTATCAATTTTAAACATACTAAATAATTTGACTTTCGAATGAGTCCTGATTAATAATTTGCATATTTAATGATGCAATTAATAGTATTAAAGTAAACTAAATTTAATAAAATTAACATACAGTTTTGCCACGTTTTTGTACCTACCAAAAATTTTAATTTTTAGAACCAAATAACTACCAAATTTGATCATTCGTTATTCCCAAAAATCACACCTCTGATTATAATTAAGGTTTAATTAAGGTTTAATTATTTTTTTTCATATTTTTGATATGAACATTTTTTGTATTAGTATGAGAAGTATTTCCGCTCTATAGTATAACATACATAAACATTAAATTCAATTCATAAACAATTATAAATATTATTAATATCAGTTTTGATTTTAATATTTTAAAATTTCATTTAAAACAATATAAGGATTTTTAAAAAGTTTTTATTTATTTCCATAATAATAATGTAAAATTTATTTGATATAGTAGTACTATTTTCAAACAAAATATCTAAATTTTTATCATGTAAAGATAATGTTTGTAGTAATTTTGAAGAAACTTATAATTTAGCTTTTTATTTAATTTTACCAAAACCGAAATCCATATATGTAACATACATTTTTTAAAAAAACATAGAACTTTTAAATCAGAAGTTTTACCACAAATGTTTTAATTTGAATTTTCTCGTTTATATAATAATTTGGGGATCAATTAATTTTAAAATTAAAACACTTTTCATTTATTGGATTTTATCTTTATCTTTAACTTGTCCAATCTTTATAAATATATTTCAGATATATTTTTTATTATATTAATTTATAAATTTAAAAAAATGTAAACTTATTAATATATTTAAAATATAATGATTTAAACGTAAAAAATTAATATATAATTTCAAATTTTATAAAATCGAATCATGAAAGTGTTTATTTCAATCAAATTTTTGAAATATAAATATTTTGAGTTGTAAAATTCGTATTCGAACAAGTTTAAACAATTTAAATAATAGAAATCTAAAAATTTAATTATCATTTTATTTATTTTTACTATTCATCATATAGTAAGTAAAAATTAATCTAATTTTAAAATTTAAAAAATATTTCATTTATTTCGAACATTCTTAACAAATACATGAAATCAATTATATTTTTTATTTTTTAAAATTACCTTAATATTTATTAACTATATCATATTTAGTAAAATTTAAATATATTCTTAATTCCAATCACATTATGATTAATATATTTAAGGTTGAAGTTACCATAGAAAAATTGAAGAAGATTTTTCAAAATAAAGTTAAAACAATAATCAATTAATATTATCAAATTTATATAAATAAAAAACAAATGAAAATTTAAAGTATAAATGCATTTAATAACAATGGCCTTAAAATCTTATTTTTATGAACTCACATTTTTCACAAACAGGTATTGTTTGCACATTAATTATATTTTCCAAATAATTTTGAGCGTTTAATTGCTTTTCACTTAATAATTTTAATTGTTCGTTCAATTTAATAATTTCTATT
Source organism: Phthiracarus crinitus (assembly GCA_034698025.1). Lineage (NCBI taxonomy): Eukaryota > Metazoa > Arthropoda > Arachnida > Sarcoptiformes > Phthiracaridae > Phthiracarus > Phthiracarus crinitus. Next base: position 9,718 of record JAQGAW010000538.1, read on the forward strand.
TCTAAAATTTGAATTTTAAAATCTTTTTCTTTCATTTCTTCTTGATAGTTTTTAAAAAATAATTCTTTCATGTGTTCAACATTTATAGAATGCATTGAAAGAAAAATGTCTAACATTGTTAATTTCGACATAATAAAAATATATATTTCACTATAAAATATTTAGAAACTTTGTCTAATATTTAATAAAAATTTTCAATACCTTTATATAATACAAGACCTTCAAAACATTAAACTTTTAAGGACTGAGTCAATTTCAAAAACATGATAAAATAAGTTTCAACCTTTGTGTTGATATATAGCAGAATGACTCAATAACGATGTGGCTTAATAACGATGACAATACAATGAGACATCACATAAATGTTTAAATATTTCGGAGCACAAACTACTACTTTTAATGTGTTTGTTGTTTATCGAAAAGTTGCATTGTGTTTATTAGCGTTATTAAGTCATATTGTTATTTAGACACTTTACTATATAAGCTTTTCTAATAACCAAGTCTAACGATCACTAAGTCTAATTATCATAAAAATTTATCCAATCATATATATTTCATCTTTTTTAAAAATTTAAAATTAAACAATATGAACTATTTTATTATCTCCTTTTTAGAAAAATCTCTTTCTTATACATTAACCAAAAAACATAATATTAGAATTAATCAATACATTTTTTATAAATTTTTATATTATATCTTTTTTGAAACTTGTTTAAAATTTATTCCCATCTATAAATAATATATTTATAATAAAATAAACTAAAACATTGTTTAAGATTAAGTTAAAGAATATTTACAAAAGTTTTCAATCAAACAATCAAACAAAATATTTCTACAAATTTTCGTTTATTTTAATTTTTAAAAATAACATTTTACACTAATGATTAATTTTATTTCTTAGCAAACAAAACTCAACAAAAAATCAAAATAATTATTACGAAAAACTCAAGTTATTAATCTTATTTTTTAAAAAATAAAATTTTCATATCATAGGCTTATTTGAAACATTAATTATGTTAAATGGTTTTAGACTATTTATTCTCAGTAATTAAATTATAAAAATTTGTAAATTATAAATTAACAACAAGATCGAAACTGTGATAATATATGACATTACAATGACAATACACTTTCCCATTAAGTTTTTATATTTTCTAAGTTTAAAATTTATATTAAAACATTTAAAATATTTTTTAAGTAATGTAGCTGTTTAATGAAATCATCTTATTCCACATATTAAAGTTGAATATTATATTTTATTTATTTTAATTAAAATCAAGTCTAATAAAAATTATATTTAATTTTCTTCGGTTTAAACTGTTAAATTAAATTCTTTGCCACTATTTTCAAATAATTCTTCAGTAGTTAGGAATGGGTCTCGTACTGATGCTTGATGAATTTTTAGTGTAATTTTTACTTTAAAATTATAAATTTTTAAATACCCTCTTCATAAAATAGTGGATTTAGCCAATACTTAACTGAAAATTATGTAGTTTAATCCGATTATGGTTTTAAATTTTGATTATATTTACTAATATATATTTTAATAATAAAGATTAAAAAAGCGAAATATGACAATCTTTCTTTTTTAAATTAATAATGTCGCCAAAATTTTATTTATTATACAATTTTTTTTGAATATTTCGGAATATTTTAATTTTAAACTATGAATTTTTTAACAAATAATATTTATCTTTACATTTTCAATTTTAATCCAATAATAATTTTAAAGATTTGTTAAAATAACTTAATAAATATATATTTGTCAATAGAAAGACATACATACACCTGTATAGTCAGTTAAAAATATTTATTTTAAAATTGTAAAGTTTAGATAATTTGAGAATTAATCTTTTGATCCTAAAGGTTTATTATATTCTAAAAAACATTATTTAAGTTTAAATAGGTATCCGAATGGCACATACTGATTCAAAAAATATGAATCTTGATATAAATTGTTTAAATGATTAAAATAATAGTTGCAATTATCTGAAATAAATAATACAGAATTAAAAATCTAATCTACTTCAAGAAACACAATTATATACCTTAACTATAAACCTTAATTTAATACGATAATTTAAAATATATTCAAATATCTATTTCTAAAACAATAGATTACTAATGAATTTTAAGATCGTATATAATTTGAATTCCAAATAATATATTAAAATTAACAATTCTTACTTAACTAAAGCTATATCTATATTATATTTAAAGCTTAAGACAATACTTGTGAAACATTTAAACTAAATTATCCAGGCTAAAAATAATATACTTAAAAATATATTTACTAATAGGAAAATAAAAAGCTAATAGAAATTAAAAATTTAAGTGATTTAAATATATGTATTTTGCAAAAATTTGATTAAAATTAGTATATTTTATATTTTAAGTCGACATATTATTAATTAAAAATTTAAAATATGACTAATAGTAAAGTTAAGTTAGACAAAAAATTATACTCATAAAAAAGTAAAGATGAAAATTTCTTTAAGTTTATTCTAGTCGAATGGAGTTAATATTTAAATTTTTTTAATATAAAAAATGTTTAATGGAATATAAATCTTTAATATAATTACGATTTTACAATAAAATTAAAAAAAGTTTTATTTAAATAAATTTTAATGTTGCATCTAAAAAAATATCTATATCATTAAATGAATAAATATTTTTAAAAATTTAGTTTAGAATCCCAAATAAAAATCTTTAATAAAAAATATATAGTAAAATTTAATCTAATTATTTTCAATTATTTGTCTAAATTTTAGATGCCTTTATAATAACTATGTTTAAAATAATATACAATAAGGCAGAGGGTTATATGAAATAATTTACTTTTACTTTTAAGGTTTTATATTCATTATTTTTTCTTTATTAATTTTAAAATACACTTTTTATATTTATAATTTTTTTTAAAGTTATTACGTTTAATTATTATTAGTAATTAACTTTTAATAAAATTTGTGAATATTATATTAAATAATTGATCAATTCTATTAAATAATTCTATTAGGCTGATACATTTATACTACAATTTAAAATATTTTTAAGAATCAATAAAATTTCTTATATCCTATAAAAATAAATTTTTTTGTTTGGATTAAGCATTTTTAAACAATTTAAATTTTAAAATAATGTAGAAATAAGATTTATCAAAAATAAAATATATTTTTAGAAAAGATAATATAGATTAAATTTAAAGCTTTTTTGATTTAAAATAACATGCAATTGTTTAATTTCCTAATTATATTAAAATATTTTAATCAAATTTATCAATATTTAAAAAGCAAATTATGGGATATTTTTTTTATTTTAACTTCTTATTTTCTAATATAGATTATTAGAAATGTTTCAATTTTGAAGCATCCGTTAAATAACTTAATAAATTTTTAAATAATAAAAAAAATTTATAAACTTTTTGTTTAAAACTATTTTATTAGACTTTATAAAGTATTCTTATTTTTAAACACACATTTATTAAAAGTCTCACTATAAATATTTTGTGTTTAAAAGGGTTGACAGATGTATTATCATTTTATAATACTTAAGATAAAAATGTTTCAAAACTTCTCAAGTTAGGAAATCTTAAACTACTAAAAATATATTTTTAATCTTACGTTTATTAATTTACTTTTTTCATGTTAAACAATATTCAAAAAGTACTAAAATTTTAAATGTTACACAACTTCTTTTTTAAAAAAAATTATCTTCTAACTAAAATGTCATTTAACTTAAAGATCGATGAAAACTTATTTTTCAATTTTAATATATGTATGCTCTAGTGATCTTTTATTTTAAAAATTTTTTATAAGATTCTAGAAAGCATTTTAATCAACAATTTTTTTATTTTGACTTACTTTTTAATTTAAAAAAATTACAAACTAGTATGTGAAAAAAATTTAGTTTAAAAAAATTAGAATTTAAAGAAATAAACTTGCTAAAATAAAAACAAAAATACAATTAATAATAAAAAATTTACTACTTTAGAGTTTTTAGTTTATTAACGATAGTTTTTAATTAAAAAATTAAGAGTTAAAAAAATTAAAAAATTGTGCTGAACTCCCTCCCGCAAAAGAATTTATCAAATAATTTCCCGCTATTTGCCAATATCATTAATCATAATTTATGATTTTTCCATTCCCGATCCCCCATGAATTTTCAATTTTACATTCCCACTTTCGTTTTCTAACTCTTATCAGCCAAATTATAATACTCTGTAATTATTATACTCTTGATAGTTATTAAGGCTAATAAAAAATATAATTTTTGCATATGAAAGCAAAATTCTGATAAGGTTTTTTGTTTTTAAATTTAACATTTATTAGTAACGTTAAGCATTTCTTAATAAAATATTAAATTTTATAAAATAATATGATAAAAATTAGTTTCACAGTTTAAACATATTTTTTTATCTGACTTTGCAGATATATAAATTTGGATCAGTCCGTCACCCTTTACTCTGACCCCTATCTTTATCTTTATTAAGGGATTTTATAACTTCTTAATTTTTATTAAGGGACTTTTTCTTTATATTAATTATGGAATTTTTTTTCAAAAAAGACTGCTATCTTCAATATTTATTTTCAAAAAAAAGACTGTTATCTTCTTTAAATTAATCTCCTATCTTCAAAATATCCCTTTATTAATATAAAGAAAATACCCAAAATTAATCAATAAAATTGCAAAAAATTACTCCTTTCTTCAATAAAATAGACCACTCTCCAAAAAATAAATTTTGGCAGCAATATCTTTTATTACCCAGATATTTTGGCAAATGCCGTTTTTACACTGTATTATCCGAATATTTTGGCATATTCCGTTTTTTCACTGTATGATTCGGATTTTTTCATCAAATTACATTTTTTCATTGTATATTTTTGATTTTTGACATATGCCAATTTTAACAGTAATATCGTATATATGCCAGTATTTAATCTAATAATAAATACTTTTAAAAAAATAATATGGGTGGAATATTCCGCAAGTCTTAAAATATTGATAAATAACGATATAAATAAGCATATACCGAAATATCTAATAATAACAAAAAATAACTAAATAAAATGGCATTTGCCGAAATGTCTAATAATATCGAAAAATAGCGAAATAAAATGGCATATGCCAAAATGTCTAATAATATCGAAAAATAGCGAAATAAAATGGCATATGCCGAAATGTCTAATAATATCGAAAATTGGCGAAATAAAATTGTAAATGCCGAAATGTCTAATACTATCAAAAAATAGCGAAATAAAATGGCATATGCTGAAATGTTTAATAATATCGAAAATTGGCAAAATAAAATGGCATATGCCTAAATGTCTAAATGTATTGAAAAATAACGAATATGATGAAAAAGTCTAACATTACCATATACTAAAATAGAATAGCTTCAGCTATTAATGTCAAATAATATCAAAAAAGAAAATAAAGTATCATCTGCCACTATTATCTAATAATTTCAAGAAATAACAAATTTAACGAGAGACTAAAATCTATCTAAAAATTAAACTAAAGTCAGATATTGTGACCATTTCGATCATGTTTAAATATATTAATTATAAAATAATAAAAATCAATTCATTGTGAATATTCATCATGAATATTTATTCCAAATACTGGTTTTAATTACAATCGCAAATTTTAAACCAAATTTGTGTACTTTTATGTATTTAATTTTTATATGTAAAAATATAAATTCACAAATATTGTTAAACTTAAAATAATATAATCAACAATTTTAAGTTTTAGAAAATATTATATTTTGAACATATTATAAATTTTACAAATCTCTAATAACATTTGTTATAATAAATATGTTCAAAATATAATATTTTCTAAATTAAAAATGTTATTATAAATTTTACAAATCTCTAATATAACATTTGTTATAATAAATAACATTTTTAATTTAGATTTTCTATTTATTTCTGATAAAATAAAGAAAAAGTTTTTAAATGTAAAAATTATCAAAATTAAATATAAATCTAAAAATAATATAATTTAGTTTCTATTGATCAGTTATACATGCTGATTAGAAAATTAGGCTGATAAGAATCTGAGCAGTTTAGATTAAATGCTTGAAAGAATAATTTGTGACATATAGTGCACGTAAGCTCCGAATCAATTATCTTCTCTAAATGCTTTTCCACTTCACTACCATTCATTTTACTTATAACTAATGAATCATTGTTACCCTTGATATAATTTTTTTCTTCGAACTTCTTTCTACAATCAATATCTTCAAAATATTTTCGTGTTTTTTTTAAGTTTTCACGCTCTTTAATTAACTTTTTTCGCAATGCTTTAATTTCATCATAAATTTTTCGAACATCCTTTTCTTTTTTATCCAATTCAACATGCCTTCTCTTAAAGTTTTCATTTGCTCGTTCTAATTTCCGGTGTTGAATGGCTATTTTTTCCTTTAAATTAATATCATACTTTAAATAACGGTATCTTCTATTAATTATATTACGAGAAGTCGGTAATTTAACTACGCTACGAATATTATAATATTTTTGTTTAATTAAATTTATTCTCGGATCATGATTATTATAAAAGCATTTAATTTTTTCACTGCTTTTTGATGGTACACTAAATATAAGTTCATTATTGGGTGAATTTGATTTAGACTTTGATAAAACTGATCGATTCACGTCTGCTTTTAAATCAGCATATTTATAATCATCGATGAATTCGTATATGAAACAAGGTCCAAAAATTATTTTGTCACTATTTTTTAAGCAATATGATGTGAATGGCTTCAATTGACATTCATTAATAAAAAGACCATTGGTGCTTTTCAAATCCATTATTTGCCAACAATTGTTAATGTAATTAATAGACGCGTGTCTATGTGATATGTATTTAGAATTGATTCTATATCTACATTCGTAATCACGTCCAATAATTAATGGTACTTTTTTGCTGTTCGATTTGTTTTGAAGGAGAAAAATATTTTCATTGTTCATATCACCATTATTAGTTAACCGTTTAAGAGAAGCTGACAATTGCGAAGACATAATAACTAACTTTTTAATTGAAAGAAAGTAATTTTTGTATTTTAAATAAAATTAAATGAATAAACATAAAAGTAAAATTTCAAAGTAGTCAAAATGTATAACAAAATTTAAACTTTAAGCAAAAGACGCACAACTTATACACTATACGGTCGTGTGAGAAATGAAAATTATTTAATAAAAGACTAAATTATATAAATGTATTGTTTATTTATATTTAAATTACTATATTGCTCTTCCCCAAATGTAATTTTCTGACAATAGTGTTCAAAGATAAAAATTAAAAACGCCTTAAATTTTATATTGTGTTTTTAATAATTTTTCAACTTTTTCAAGGTTTTAAATTTATTTTACATTACCAAACGTCAATTTTGAATTAAAACAATATCATATGAAAAGAGTTTTGAAAACGTATTACATGCGTTTAATTGTTTATGATTTATCTATAATCTATTATAATTTTGTTAAGATAACCCTAATATCCCTATAACTGAGCACCACTAAGTTGACTATTTTTTATACTAATTTTTCATTTTTAATAGAGACCAAGTGACGTTAAATGTATTAAATATACAAATTATTTTTGTTTATAACACATGTTTAGATTTGTTTCTTTTAATGTCTAGCGTCATTTTGCTTTTACAAAAATTAAATAAATTTATCCATTTTAAAATAAGTGTTTGTATTTAAGTGTTTCTAATATATAAATTATTTGGACTTATAAAAATTTATTCGAAATTAAAAAATCGGTTATAAAATATTTTTTATTTTATTAATTAACATGAAAAGTAACATTTTAAAATATACATTTAATAAAGGATTATTAAAATTAAGCAAAACATTTTATAGAACTTGATTATTTGTTAGCCAATAACAAAAATAAATGGTTTGAATCAAATATAAAGCACATGTTAATTTATAATAACCAAATAAAACGAAATTTAAAAAATGTTTTTAAACTTAGAAAATAAAAAATATTTAATATAATAGAATATTTATAAGAAAAAAGTTGTTATAACAAAATATTAAAATAATCGGTTGTTAAATATTTAATACATTAATATGTTTATTTTCTATAAAATCAAGTATCATATAAAATTTCCAGAAAAAAATTTAAAAATCATAATCAGAAATGGAATTTTTATGGAATATTTTAATGTATATTATGGCATTGTTTTATGGCATAATTTTTGTTAACTTATGGCAACAATTAATTATGTCATGTATTTTATTAGATTATGACATATTTGGTAATAATTTAAATGATATGTTAAAAAATTATTTCTGGAATAAAAATAGATTTCTTATAGAAAATTCTATTTAATATTAATAGAGATCAATTTTTTGGCTAAATTTTCAGTCCTTACTGAACTATTTTTCATAAAAATTTCAAAGGTTAAATTTCATAATAAATACATTTTATTTTTTATAAAATTTACAAATCCACCAATAAATTGATAATTTAGAACATATATTTAATAAAAAATTTATTTATGACAATTTCTGGCATCTAATGTGATGCCATTAAAATCCCTTTCCTGCTTATAATTAACGTTTGAAGTAAACACTGAAATTTTAAATTTTTATTTATATTTTCACTGAAATAAATTTAAACATTTATATAAGATTATAGAAAATTCATTAATACAAAAGGCTTTTAGTTCATTTTCATTTTGAAATATATTATTTGACATATCCGATCTTTATATTCATTAATCGTTTTATGTTTTATTATTTACTTAATTATTTCTGAATCAAACTAAATCAATAAAATTAAGTAGAAATTGAAAAAAATAAACTTTTCAACGGACAAATTTACCTATTAAAAGGCAAACAAGTAAAATTCGGTTCATAATTAACAGCAATTAAAACAATGGTTCCATTTAAAAGAAAATATTATTTAGCTATATAATTTTTGATTTAACAAATTTAAAAAGTTATCTTGATTTAACTAATATTATGAAATAAAGTGAGATCATTTTGATTTATATAGCTATAATAAAATTCTTCATTGAAAATTTAATATTTTCAAATTAATAAAGAATTACAGTAAATGATTATTACATAAATTATTCACTAAAGAACTTAACGATTGATCATAAATAAATAAAATAAAAGTAATAATTTCATATGACTTAATTCTTATTAAGTTTAAATACTATTTTTCTTATTTAGTAACGCAAAATAAAACTATTAGTACTTATTACTAAGGCCAACCAAATTCGGAGTAAATCATTCAAATTCGGGAAGGATTCGTGGCGTAAAAGAGGGTATTTTCGGGGGAAATTCGGGCTATGCATAATTATAAAACTGTAAAAAAAAATAACAAAGTTCAAGATTTTTAAAAATATTTTTTTGTGGATTTGAAAAAAAATTTGTTTTTTGGTAGTCTAAAAAGTTCAATAAAAAATCGAAATTTTTAAACGATATATTTTAAAATATTTACTAAAAAATATTTAGTGTAACGAAAACACTGGATTTAATTGATAAATTTTCTCAATTTTGAAAATATTTCTCAAATATAAACAAAAAATCATTGGAATTTTTTAAAGAAATCAATAATTCGGGGTAAATCGGGGTAATTAGGGCTAACAGTTCAAATTCAGGGAATTCGGGCAAATATTGATAATTCGATGGATGTGGGCAAAATAATTAGGGTTTAAAGTACTTGATTTGTCATATAGAATGTTTATATAAGCTTCCCCTAATATTTATATGAACTATCGCGATTCGGGCGAATTGGTTGGCCTTACTTATTACTTAATGTTAATTTGTCATCAAACAACTTAATATTACATTATTTCGATAACTTTACCATTCTCTGAAATCAAAGTAACATTGGGTCAGATTAAAAAATTTAAAACAAACTTTTATGAAAAAAAAATTAAAGTTATAATAAACAAAAACATCAGCTAGTTTCGAAACCTACGGATTTGGAAAGCAAAACTTTTATAAATCCAAAATATAGCACGAAAAATAGAAAAAAACAGTATAAACAGAAAGATATTACTATCTATATAAGTTATTATACAAACACTCAGAACGAAACCAATGCCAAAAATTATTTATTTTATTTTTTTATAATGATTACTTTAGAAGTTATCTGGCATAAATGACAAAAGTCCAAATAGCTAGATTCAATCCATATATTAAAACATTCAAATGATAGAAAACAACTGCAACTGCTGCTTAAACATTGATTTATCAGTTTATCGGTCGTTTCTTCAATCATCTTCCATATGTTATAAGATGGATTATCAGAATCATTTTCGTTGGATGTTTTTTGATTCAGATTTTTTCCATCAAAGACTATGGCTTTGAATTGTCTTCAATATTAGATAATTATCATTCAAAGTTATTCATAGTAATTGTTGAATAATATTTTGATTTTTCAATATTTTTATAGAAACCGGTATATGGCTTTAAGTTAATTTATTTGAATATTTAATCATTGAAGGTAAATTAAATTTTAAGATAATATTCTTTAAAAATTTTATTATCAAATTTATAAGGATTTTTTTTGATGATCATTTAAAAATTATAAATACCTATATTAAAAAGAAAGATATAAGTAACAATTTTATAATTAAAATATTATTTTTTTAAAATCGTAAACAAACGACAAAGATAAAATTTAATAAATATTAATATTTTGAGTATTTTAATTTAATACATTGTTGTTTATTAAGATAATTTGAGTATCTCTTATTTAAAAAAATTTATTTTAATTTATTTCGTAAATTTGTAAAACGAAAATTATTAAAACACTTTTTTTTAAATAAAAAGTTTAAATAATTTGTTTTTATAGTATACTTAATTCTAAAAAGAATAGTTTATAAAATGTTATTTTTTATAAGTAATACATAAGAGAAAACCTTAAAAGTAATAACATTTTCTTAAAACTTAAGGGGCATAAATAAATTCTTTCATTTTTGGTATTTTTGGACAAGGAAATTAGGGTATTTTTTATCACACTTTCCAATTGATTTCAAATTATTTATAGCTAAATAAAAAATATATTTTATGATTATATTAAAAATTTATTATTTTCTTAAAGTAATTTTTATAATTTCTAGTTTTGTTGTAAAATATTTAAAGATAAATATTAATAATTAACAAAATATTAGAAAAGTTTTAATAGATTAATTTTATCATCGAAATGAAAACTAAAGTAAGCATTGAATTTTTATTGATTTTTAAGTTTATTAGAGAATATTGAGATTTATATAATTTACTTTGTACCATCTTTGTCTTCTATGTATGGTTACTTACTCCATACATAATATAAGTTTAACCGTTTATAACTGTAATTTTTGCTCCAGAATACAAATTTAACCAGTAACAATATAAAATGGAAAATATTTTCTTTTCTGTTTTCATTTAAAATTTTATCGAATAATACGATAATTAATTTTCTACCAATTGTCTGAATTATAGTTTTCGGATAAGGTTTTATTAGCGATTTTAAAAGTAATAAATAACAAAGTGAATTATTTATTAAAAAAAGAAATATAACATATGTAAATTATTTAATGAGAACATGAATGCGTTTTGGTTTTTGATTGTTTGACTATTAATTTCACTGCAAATAAACAGTGCTAATCCACTGTAAAACTTACTGATAAGCACATTTGATGTCCTGTTTATTTAATCACCTTAAATAAACGATAGATGCTTATCTCATATTCATTCAAACGTTTCCTTTTCTTTAAGTAATTTGAGTTTTTTTATTTTCATCCAACAAATACGGTTACGGATAAACAAGGTTTTTACAATATGAGAAATCTTCAAGTTTTTTAAAAAGTAAAATAAATATTTTTAATTTATTAACAATAAAACATTTTTAATATTTCTTTTCAGTATTTATGTTATATTACTGTTGTTTGTTATCTATTGAATAAAAGAACATTAAACTTTAATTAAATAATCAAATAACAATTTTATATTTTTTAGTATTTTTATTTTATCATATATATATACTTACTTGACACGCCTTTTATTAATAGAAATATAAAAAGTATTTGTTTATTCAAATATATCGAACAATTCTAAATTTGATTTAATATAAAAACTTATAATTACATATATAGAAGTGACGGATTAATATTAATAAATAAATAATTGATATGAAAAAAAATATATTATTTTTTAAAATTTTAAAAAACTTTCAAACATTTAAGATCAATTATGTTCGAAACAAACTCAAGAAATAGAAAATTTATATTTTAAACTTTTTTGATTTCATCAGTAACATTTGTTTAACTAATAAGTGTTTGATTTATTACAGAAATTATGCATTTGGGACGATACTTACTAGTTAAATGCAATATTATTTACCTGTTTATTTGTACTTACAATTGAAGAAATGAATATAAAGTAAAATTAAAATTAAAATTCAATTAAATACAAAAATTAGAATCTTGTCAATTCTTTCAATTCTTTATTAAAATTGAATGTTAAAATATATTTCTCATTAATAGTTTCTTCAATTATTCTTTTGCTTGATGTTGATGGTGAGGTCACCAAACGATTTTAACAATTTAAAGCAACTGGTTTTAATTTATCTACCCTTTATAGGTTTTCAAAATCATTTGCAATATTAATTTATCCAAATATTTCCAGAAGTAGTTTAAATGCTTCATGTTGTAATACTAACAAATTTATACCTATTAATTATTCTTTATCAATCTTTGTATCACTTAAATTAAATTAATCTAAAATATATAAGTGAATTCAAAAAGTTATATATATAAATAGAAATAAATTATATAAAAGAGTAAACTAAAAATATAAAATAGATTTTGTTTAAAATTTTACGAAAAAGGGTAAATTTATGTTATACAAAATTTAATAAATATTCTTATTGTAAAATTTAATAATATTATAAATTATCTTAATACACTCACGATAAAACAGACATAAATCATTTTGATTAAATAGTTAATTTTAATTAATGTTGATTAAAATTTGTTTATTAGAACTAAAAAAACATAGAAAATGAAAGATATTTCATTTAAAATCATTAGGAAAATATTTTTAAATTATATTATTCAAATTACTTATTTAAATTATATGCTTTCTATGGAAAAACTAGTTGTATAAAATATATTTGCAGCGTTAAGAAATATATTTACTGTCTTATAATTTCGCGCTCTGCCTGTGAAATATAAATGATGTACTGTGAAATCCATTCAAACTTAGCTGTATGAGTGTTAAAACTTTTTCATTATTTATAAGCAAACTTTTTATTACCAATAGTACTAAAATAAAATAATTTCGAATAAAAATTATGGCAAAAATATTGATTTTTATATGATTATTTCAAATCATGAAAAAGAGATAATTTTTTTCCTTAAAGAAAGATTATTTGGAAGAATTAAATATTTTACTAATATATTTTTTATATTTAAATTACAAGTTAAAAAACTTTTACATTTTATTATTTACAGATAAAAATAAACAAAGATCAGTTGCTTAATTTTTATAATTTAGTAATCTTATGATTAAAAATTATTGTTATATATAGAATATACATTTTATATTTTAAAAATTATTAAATTAAAAAAAAAGATATTATATTAATTTTTAAATAACACAATTGGATTTTAAACAAATTCATATTTGGTTACATTCTGTACAATATTATGAAGAAAAATTTTTAGGTAAACATTTATAAAAAACCCTAAAATAAAAGTAAAGATTAAAATAAAAGACATTAGTCATTTTGTGAAATTTGCAACAGTTGTTATCTTTTTCTAGAATTAATAAAAATTTATTCAAATGATATATTAAATGAATTTAAAATTCTTTTTCTGAAATATGTTTATTGTAAAAAAATATTTTTAATAATTATACAATAATTGACATAATCAATGAAAAAAATAATAATATTTATAGATTATATTATTTAGTAATATAAATGTCCTAATATCAAATGTCATAATATACGCCAAGTCTCTCTTCTCTTTATATTTGATATGAGAAGGGAGACTTGGTTTTATATGGATTTGCATAAATGGCTTCTAAAAATTGCAGTTATTTTGTTAGTAGATTTTGTAATTATTATTACAACAATGTATTGCTAATAACCGTAAAACTATAATTATGTTTAAAAATGTATTAAACAATGATTGTGTATTATATATTTATTTCAATATTTTTAACTAAAATAATGACGTTTACACTGATTTTATTATTCATACCAATAATGATGAAAATATATAACACTTAACGCCTAAAGAACGCATTTACTGTATATATTTGCCAATTCTTAATACTTTTCTTGATTTAACTTTAAAGAAACTAATTTAACAAAATAAAATATAAAGGATAACCAAACCAACAAAATCATATAAAAGCAAAAAAACCATTAATAAAATTATATTTTCATTCCATTTATAAAAAAGTTATTATAAATTATTATTTTATATTTTTCAATGACTGATTTCACTTTTTTACATGTTATGTTTTGCCTAATTTATCCAATCACAAGAAACACAAGTTAAAATTTAATTGGTGTTATAAGGAAATCGTTGATGCAAATCATTTCAATAGCTGCTTTCATAACAGCATAAACTAATATTAAATTAAATAATAAAATTGATATATTATAAAACAAGAGACAAAATTATGTATTACAAGTTGAATATTATTCGATTTAATATGTTTAAAGTAAATTTAATGCAAACGTTATAAAATGAGGAATTATCTTTAATGTTTTATATCAAAATTTTATATATTATATCATAATATTTGTTTTATATTTTATTTTGAGCTTTAAATTCAATTTTTTTAACATATTTAACAGATAAAATTGAAATTAAATATGGCAAAATGCTAAATGCACAAAACTTATATTATTAGAGCTTAGGAAATATGTAAACTTAACAAATTCGACCAGATAAAAACTATAATATAAATAATCATTTTATTGATAAAAAATCAAGTCATTTCAACAGTAAGATTTATAAATATGTTTAATGAAACTTTTCCAAGTGGTTATTAATTAAAAAAAATTACAATGTATTAATACAAAAAAGTTTATTACAATTAATCGCTCTTACCATAAAGTATATAATTTTTTTTAAAAAAGATGAGAATTTAAGCAATTCATATAGAATCAATAAAAATCTGGAATATCGACAGAGAAATCCATAATTTAAATATTTCCCATAAAAATATTCCATGAAATAGTTTGATGATATTATTGATTATATAAAATTTAAATATATAATATTTAATTCTTTATTAAAAAATATATGTAGAATTAACAAGATCTACAGATATGAATGGCTTGATTAAAAATCTTTTATTTATATTTATATTTTTAAAATATTAAGTGTTATTAACATTTAGCAGAGCACTCTTTTTGCAGAACGATTACAATTCAGAAAATGCAATTAAATTTTTTATTTGAGTATAATAGAGTACTTCGCTTTATCTATAAGATGTGTGCAACAATCATCTCAGGTTTCCTCAGGTTTCTCTTGTTATATATAAAAACGTTACTTCAACTTTAATTTTAAACAAAATAATTCATATATATGATAAAATTATTAATATAAATAAAATATTGATTAAACATTAGAATTTTTAATATAAAAAGCTTCCACAGCTTCAAATTTTTGATTCATATCCATTGTAATTATAAGAATAATTAAAAGTAAATCGTTATTATTTCATAAAAGAAAGTTTTTTATGATTTTTGAGATGATTTACATAGAATTTTTTCCATTAATTTGTAATTGAAATGTCCAGTTAAACGTCGAAAAATATTTAATGAAATTTCCGTATTATTAGTGATAAGTGCCTTAATTATTTTCAAGCGTTTATCGGTACCGATGATCGTCATTTATTCAAAATTCAGATATTTGTTACTATTTAAGTTTGTCTACAAATATTATAATACTATAATATCTTAATTTTATTCTAATGATAATTATGTTGATATTTTCGTACCTATTTAACAAATCAAATAAAATACAGTAATGTAGCGAATGTTCAACCTTTGTATATCGTAAACATATATATTTTGTCAGGTATCATAATCTTTCTTTGATTATTATACAAGACGAATTAGATGAAAATTAACTATTCAATCCTAAATCAATCAGTAATTTGTATGTGTTATAATTTAGTTTCTTATTACACAAACAAATGTAATTATCACCGTATACGTTATTTGGTTTCGTTATTCAATGATAATTTTTTTTTATTTTGATTCAAATAATAATTATCCTCAATCCAATTGTCATAGACGCGGACAGAGCTGATTTTAGACTCTTTTTCTTTTTAGATTTTGTTTCCTTTTCAGGTATAAAACTAATATTTTAAATCAAAAACTCCTTATTATATTTAATTTATCTTTACTTTTATTGTTAAATCTAGGCAGTTGTGGATATGGAAACGTGTATAAATCGATTTTACGTAACAATAAACGTTTCCATATTCACAACTGCCTAGTTTTTGGTCTTCAATGAAATTCATAACTTCTATTTCTTAGTAATTTATGAGTAATACTTTCAAAGTGAGCATATTTTCATCAATTGAATGTTTTATCAATCATGATCCATTTCTTTTCAAAATTTTCATAAATGCCTTCACATTTGAAAAAACGTAGCTCGTATTCATTTCTAGCTTTAATGCGACAAATAATTGACAATGTTTTGTAACTGTGATTTCATACAAAATTTCCAACATGTATTTCTATTGTATGACACTTCAAAAAATTACCAATTTCACCAAAATTATTCGTCTCCATCGAATGATAATATTAATGTATACCTATAACCACATAAAATTTAAAAAATTATGTGGTGAAAGATATACATTATTGTTATTAAATTAATATTAGGCACATATTGGAATCTTAATCTAACTTCGTTAGACAAATACTTATATTAAACATATTTAATATGATTTAAGTTAATTATTAATGTCACTTAATGTTCGTTGATGTTTAATTTTAATCATTTGAGGCGCAAATTTAGAATATATTTATCAAAAATTTGTTACCTAGAATATTAACTAACAAATATAAGATTCAATACTTAGTATTTTTATTTAATTAAATAAAATAGAATTTTTTCTAATTAAAATTTTAAAAAAAATAAATATAAATACTTTACAATGAACCACTTTAAATTGAATTGTTTCGTTTGCTTTACAGTAATCAATCAATTTAATTCATCATATTCTATTTTACACTATAGTAGAACACTTATATTACAGACTCATAAATCATACTTTACTTCTCATTCCTCAAACTTTACAGTATATGTTCAAAATTTTAACATATGCGCCATCTTTGATTACTTTTTTTTCGGTCATGCTGTAAATTACATAAAAACAAAATTCAAAATGTTAAAAATTCTTTTCTTTATATTATTGACAATTTCTTTTAAAACGGTTATTACACATTTGATCAAATAATTGCATATTCTGTAGCCCAAGTATACAGTATTCTCAAAATATATAATATGAACAGTTCCCCATTTTATTAAAAAAATTAATTAACATTTATATCTAAATTAAAGACAATTAAATTTACTACTAAATATTATTTTTAATCTTTAACCAAAATGCTTAAAACTAATTAATTATACGAAATATAAAATAATATATAAAAATAAAAATTATGTAATCCTTTTAATATTGTTCAAATAATTAACTATTATTTCAAAAAATTAATAAATATTTTAAAATTTTAATAAAAAAATATTATTAAACATACTTAATAAGTTATTCGAATATGATATAAGAAAATTTTCAATAACTTTTGTTTGTTATAAAGATATAATGTTTTAGAATTAAAATCTTTATTATTTTATTATTTCTATTTAGATTATTTTTATTTTCCGAAATTATAAATTTAAAAAATAATAAGTCTTCCTAAATATTTTGTATGAAAATAATTTAAATTTTTTATATGACTTTTTACTTTAAAAAGCCATATTATGGATTTGGGTTTGTACGTCTGTCCGTCCGTCTGTCACACCCTAGTCTGACCCCGAATGAAAATCCCTTTATTAACATAGAGAAATGCCTTTTCCAGTCAAATAGACTCCTATCTTCAATAAAAAAGACTCCTATCTTCGGAAAATCCCTTTATTAACATAGAGAAAAAATGCAAAAAAA
>JAQGAW010000539.1:0-27859 GCA_034698025.1 Phthiracarus crinitus
TTAAAATATTTAATTTCTATTCCTATTCCTATTCTAAATTTTTGCGTATTTATATTCTATTCTTATTCTATTCCTTTATAAAATTTTCTTTTCTATTCTATTCCTATTCTATTCTTTTTGTCATTTTTCGTGTATTTCTATTCTATTCCTATTCCCGTTCCAAGAATACTATACAACACTAATAAAAAAGTAGCAAATGCTATCATTTTGAAGCTCTACTTATAAGCATTGATTACAGCTCGTTATCTAAATGAATCATTTTTTAGCGAAAATAATTTATTTTTAATAATAAATGATTCGAAACGATTTCAATTGCATTTGAATAGATTAGTTTGGTAGATAATGACATTAATAACCAGAAAAGGGTTTGATATTTAAACTTAAATATCTATATAAATTTAAATAAATTAATAAACTTTATTTTTTTTCTATTCAATAATTGTTGACTACTTCTCGGGTTTTAATAGCGAAAAATCTTATAGAAAAATGATAGGGGGTTTAACTGAAGTACATTTACAAATATTCAAAAACATTAGAAACTAAACCTCAAAAATAAAATAACTAAAAAATATTTAAACAATGAAAAATATTAAATTAATCATCCGAAACATCTGTTCGTGTTTATATTACAAATTCAGTGTTATTATACTACAATGTTTTTGTTTTACTTTATTATAACTTTATAAACAGGAACTCATTCGTCAGTATTTTGCACATTCGCTGATCTACCCTCTATCGATTTATATTTTTGGTAGAAAAGTGGGTTTTAGTATATTTTATTAGCGATAACTTATTACAATTATTATTTGCTTTCTTTTAGTTTTTCATTTCTTAAAGTGTGTTTTTTTGAAATTTTTTAGTAATCTTTCAAATAAAATTGGTTTCAAAAAATTGGGTACAATAGGCTACAATAATCGAAGATATTGGCCGTCAGATGTTGCGTGAAACGCACTGTAATGTGTTTGTGTTTGGTTGCCACGCAATACCTTTGCATTCCATAACAAACAGTATATAAGCTTATATGTTATTTAGATTTACATAAACCATATGTTTAACAAATTGCTAGTGATTAAGCATTTCATTCAATTTGATATTATAAATCGTATGATATATTCTAAATATATGTGACATATATAGTATATATACATTTATAAAATGTGATTTACTGTTATCGATGAATTGATTAATCATATAATCGTATTCGATATCGTTATAATCAACATATCAAATATATGGTCAAATGATTGCTAGATTAGGAGACAACACACTCACACTTTCTAGGGTTAGCATTACATACGCGAATACCCTATAGTATAGTATAACGCTGTGTTAACACTAATAATCATTTCGGTTTTAAAACCAAATTGTTTTCTAATTAATCTTTTCAGTACAATATAATATCGATTTAATAATCTCAAACATATACATGTTTACGTATATACGTATATATTAACGTTAATACGATTTGCATGCGAACCAAAACTTAAAAAGCATGCAAACAAACACTAATGATGTATAATAAAACAAAACAAAACAAAATAACCATTAATTCTAGAAACGAATGCCCAGTTTTTCTCATTAAACTATTTCGTAATTCTATTTAAAAATCATTACAGTTTCTGTTACGACAGCAAACGATTAGACAGTATCGCGATTTCATGCGACTCATTAGACTAATTGATAACTCGACTCAACGCAAAGAGATTAGAGAATGGATACGTCACGACTTTAGGTCTAATATGCATCATAACGAAGAAGTACTTCTAATCGAATATTAATAAACTTTCGGTACAATTATATTAAGTTTACGTTTAATTGTTTTGTTCAATTAAATAGGAAATAATTAAGATGCACTTATCGAGAGGAAAATTAGCGTTAAGAGAATTGCAAACAACGTTAAGTTTGGCGAATTCAAAATAAATGTTGACATATATTTTTTATAATTCTTAATAAATTTAACTGTTTAGATAGAGAAAGAAAGATGTCATAAAAAACGAAATTTTAGAGATCGATGTCATTTTTATTAAATTTAACAGTTTTCCTCTTTTTCTTTCTGCCCAGTTTTGGTTTCGAAAATTTCTTTCTTTTTGATGAATTTTTTGCTGAACTGTCTGCCTGTTCGGTGTCTTCGAAATCCGAATCGGATTCGTTTTGCTGTAAAATGTGTTGAAACTGGTCGGCAGATGCGAATAAATCATTTGTCATTTTATCGAAGCCTTTCTTCCTTTTCTTCGTCGGTATTTTAATATCATTGCTATCGGCTAAAGCATCGTCTAATTCCGAATCAATTCCTTCAAACGCTGCATCAAATTCTTGGTCGTTCTCATCAAAATCAATGTCGTCATCGAAATCGATCTGTTCGTCATCTTCGGCATCAAATTCCAGTTCATTTTCCTCATTATCTGTGTCTGCGGTTACCTTTTCTCTGTTCTTAATATTATTTTTGTTTTCTTTAAAATATTCAGTGGCGAAATCAAACCGATGTTCACTTTTATCTCCAGGTTCATAATGATCTAAAAGTCTCTCAAACTCCTCACTGGTAACGCTTTCGATGTCATCTTTATCTTTATCTTTATTCGTTTCTCTACGTTTCAGGTAACGATAAATAAACAGTTCATCGATTGGTACTTTGTTTTCCGGTTGTTCAATATATTCGTGCGAATTAATCACTGGTTTTGATGTGTGCGATAATTTTGATTGAGTTCTTCCGAATACCGAACTTCCTTTAACCAACTTTTTTGGGTTTCGAAACACGAAGCGATCGAGAAAATTCTTAAGCGTAAAATCTGTAAGCGGATCGCCATTATAATCGATTAAAGTTTTGTCAACGATTTTTTGCGCGAATAAATTGGTTGACGGATGAAAATGGCGCCTAAGAATTTCAAGTTCCCATATATCGACAGATTCCGAGTTCGCATACAACGGATTGCGACATAACGGATCATAATAATTCTTTTTAGTCGTATTCGCGTTGATATTCTTATTGTGAACCCATGAAGCAGTTTTCGGGGTATTTTCTAATTCATTATTATTGGACAACTGTTGATCCGATTCTGTTTGTTGATCCTCTTTTTCTTCATCGCTAAGTGGAATGTCCTCATACTTTTCCTCGTCATTATCGTCATCTATTAAATCGTTAGTTATTGTTTTCTGAAGCAATAATCCTGGTTTTGACTTAATTATCTCCGAAATCAATATTAATATACTGCAAGCCATTGATGAAGACATAGTTAAAGCCACCTAAACATTAATAAAACGATTTAATTATGTAACTAAAGAGTCATCGAACCATATATATAGAATAAGTTTAGTCATCTAATTAACAAAACCCAACCTTAAAGAAAGAGTTAATAACAGAGGCGTTTGCTCACCCTTTCCTCATATCAAAAACAAAACAATACCTTGTTGTCTGTTCGACTCAATTTTAATTACTAATCTCAATATTTATAACAAACAAATGACATGATTTTCCAAAATTGGATAATTGCCACACACAGGAAAATCATTTCAACATCAGTTTAATGATCTAAATTATCATAATTTAAAAGCATTAGTTTTCAATTTTTAAAGCTAATGTTTCTATCATTAAATGTTTTACTTTTGTTTATAGAGAATTGTTTGCGTTTATGAAAGTAATTTTTTTTCAATTATAGTTAAGCTATTAAACTGTAATTTTATACATTGTAAGTAATTATTTGCATTTGAAATCATGCAAATTAGTTATTTATCACAATGTGTTATATAAATAACTTGTATTTCAATTTAAAAATTATAATTAGATAAAATTAGTTTAAAAGTTCATCGGATTTTTTAATTGCGTAAATTTTTCTAATTATAAATTTTTGCTATAAAAAATTATATTCCAAAAATATTCAATAAAATACCGTATATGAACACTAGTAAATAAATATAAAATAAATATAGCGAATACCTGTAATAGCCTTTTAATAAATGCACGAACTCTTCTAATAATCGGATCTCTTTTAATAGCTCTAAATATAAGATTTAAAAACATGGCTTTACGAGAACACGCGTCGATTTCGGTGTTCAATACGTATCGATATAATAACGAATAGAATCGATCGGTTAATAAACCGGATTGATTGACATCCAATATATTAAATATTAATAGCAACGCTTGAATACTAGTATTCAAATTAACGAAATGTATTAATTTATAGAATGTTTCCAAATGCTGTTCGAGTATATTATTGGTAAGTTTAGAGTAAGGGAAAGCGCGCGTAACGCCAGTAAGCAAAACGCTCATCAATTTGTTATTCACGTCTCCTTTTTTGACGCATGACTTAAAAAATCCGAAGTAAATATCAATTAATCGGTTGGCGAGTTGTGTGTCATCGGCGCTAAATAGAATTTCACTGAGAAAACAGAGCGCATAATACTGAGCTCTCGGAGATATATTGGGTCTGTATATAAGTCGCTCAACTTCGACAACGACTACGCTTTTCATACGCGGGTGATGTTGATTGATGAGCTGACTTAAGAAGTGACTCGCTTTTGAGGCCAATTTCCGTATGGGATCACCCAATTTGTTAATTAAATTTTCCAGTAAATACTGTTCCTGTTCGGCATTATTCACCAGTAAATCAAAAAACGTTAATAAAGACTTATTTTTCGTGGTCTCAACCGTGTCGTGCGATACTTTCGCCACTGATTCTAAAAATTGTTTGTAATAGTTCTTTAGCTGGTCTTCAAAGTAAATTAAAACTAAACATCGCTTTCGACGCTCAATATCTTGATCGCTATCATTAAAATATGGCACAGATTCGGAAAATGATTTGAGTTTGCCGTCGGGAACGAGAAGATCGCCGATAAATAGTTCTCTCAAGTTATCCAAAGCCATAACGCATTCACGCTTTCCTTTCGTGTTAACCATAAGTATAATAGCGTTCAAACTCGACATATTATGAATGGGCGAGTCTTGCAAAAGCATCGAATGTGCCGCCAATTTGTCGGCTAACGTTCCGCTTCGCAAAACACCACTAATCCAAACATATTCGCCTCTTTTAGCGCCTGAATGTTGGTATTGCTGGTACATTACCATATCATCCTCTAATAACTGTTTCGCTTCCAGTTTCAACTCGTTTTGGCGAACCACAGATAAATTACGTTTCGTATCATTTGTGGTGAATGTTGTCCTCATATCATACCATTTAATTCCCGTTTTTATTATCAATGGTTTATTTTTGAAAAACTTCTTCTTCGGTTGCGTTTCATTTTGATTATTGTTATTCTTATTATTCTTAAAAACATTTGCATGTTTTACTTCACCACGAGTTTTGCTCAAAACTAATTTCTCGTCAAATTTCACATTATTTTTGTTGTTTGACTTGATTTTCGTTTTGTTTTTATCATTATTATTCGATTTCGTTTCGCCGAATTCAGTGATAATGCTTTTCATTTCGTTTCGCAATAAATTATCCAAAACTTCGTCCGATTTCTCGTCATTCTGTTCACGATTTGTGTCCAATTTTTTCATTTTCGTTTTCAATTTGTTGGATTTAATTAATTTTTTCTTCAATTTCTTCTTATTTACGATATCATTCATTTTCGTAAACCAATCAATTTAATTAAATCCGATCGAAAAACATGTCATTTCAATAATAATAACGTTTAAACACATGTGGTTTACGTTTACGTCACTAAAAGAGTAGAGGTGTTTGTTTGCTTAAGTTTATCAACCGTTGGTATTAAAATTGTTTAGTTCTTATTACAATGTGTAATCTATTGATAAAATAATGGACTTGAGATGGGTTTTTGCTGGAATATTGTTTTGTGATTTAAAAATTATTTTGTATCAATTTATTAGGAAATGTCACCACTGTTTATCTAAACCCTTAAATCAATATAACCGATGATCAGATGACCATATGTTAGAAGAATAATTTATAATTAAGAAGTTATACAAGTTTTATATAC
This sequence comes from Phthiracarus crinitus, assembly GCA_034698025.1. Lineage (NCBI taxonomy): Eukaryota > Metazoa > Arthropoda > Arachnida > Sarcoptiformes > Phthiracaridae > Phthiracarus > Phthiracarus crinitus. The sequence continues at coordinate 5,938 of JAQGAW010000539.1, forward strand.
TAAAGTAATTATTATAATTTATTGCTGATAATGTCAAATATAAAAAAATGCCATAAAATTTTTTGGTAAAGTGTAAACTGTACTCTTTTAATGAGATGATGAGATGAGTCGAATATAGATATGTTTTTTTCTGGGAAACAAAAATAACTAAAATATTTAATGCTAAAATAAAAAATAATCAATAAACGATAATTCTAATTAAAATCTTCAATTTGACTATCATTTGCATTAAAGTTGTCTTCAAATATTAAAGATATATGACTTAATCAAATTTTTTATTTTATTTTATCTTATTTTATGCTTCATTTTTAATGCTTCCAATTTATTTTTTAACGGTCAAAGAACTAAATAAAGTTTTCTAATAAATAATATTCCATTAAAATTAAAAAATTTATTAATTATTGATACGTTTAAAAAACCGTAATACAAATTAGTTTTGCTTATTTTTAATGGTTACGTATCCTTTCATGACTTTCATGACCAGTTGTGTTTGAAAAATACGCTAAATTAAAAATTTAATTAAAAATTGATACTAAAAGTATTTGATAGTAAAAACAGTAAAAAATACTGGACTCGACATACATAGCTAACAGTTATGCTCAAGTCTACGCTCAAATCCCGTTTATCAATAAAGTTCAATCAATAATTAAATATTAATACATTGCAATTATCCGATAATTATCACTAAACTTATTATAGCTTTCAATTATTTAATATTTATTATTAGGAACGGCGATAAAATAATGGATAAACTTTCGTTTTATTTTTGTGATTTAAGTATTTCGAAAATAGAAAATCCAAAAACAACTTTATTTACACTTGTGCTCATAATGATCCAAAACGAAAATAGTTTATATGATTGAAACTTAAAATAAACGCTGACTTGACCTCAATTTCAAAAATAAAATATTTTTTATTGACCTGTTTTAACTGATTTTTATAAAAAAAAAAGACTTTTTTTTTGCAAAGTTCATATTATGACAAAAGTCCAAAATATTGATTGTCATAAAATAAGCTAAAATTTACATTAAAAATAATTTTGTATACGATTGGTTGAGACTTAAAATTGCATTAAATTTATTTTCTAATTAGAATTAAAATTGTCACTTGTTTTTTAAAATTGCATATATTGTGTATAAAACCTGATCTTTTCTCAATAGAACTTAATTAATATTGATTTCTTTGACAACAATGTCAATACAGAATATTTTATAAAGAAAGTTAGATTTAGTGATAATTTAGATTCGTTGAACATTTCATAACATAGATTGCAAAATACCATTTATTTATTATTAACAAAATTAAAAGTTTAGTGTGAAATAAAATTAAAATTAAATTAATATTTTAATTTCAATAGATTTTTAGAAAATTATTAAACGAGTACAAGAAGGTTAATGCGCATTCAGTTTGATTAAGGGATTATTTAGAATAAAAACAGAAATTCATTAATTTAAAAAAGCAAAATGTAATATATAAATATCGCTTTCATTTCACGCAATCACTAATTATAACTATCTCTTCTACTTTTAGCTGCGTTAAAATTGTCGTGTGTCAACACAGTTCTAATATTTTAGTTTCGGGAAAGTTGCCAAATATAAACAATTTTGTGGGTAAAAAATATATTAACAGGTAAGCGTCAAATGTGTTTGAAGGATCAAAACATTTTAGTAATATAAATTCCAATTTGTTGAGTTTGAAAAATTCCTGCAAAATAATCTTCAGTTACGTTTTTGTCAGTTTGAATTTTTTGATTTTAAAGACGTCACTAATGCGCTAACTTTTAGAGCGGTTTCAAAATAAAACGAAATAAGTGTTTAGAATACTAAATGAAGCATATATGGTACAGCAAAAAAAACATATCGATCAATAAAAAAAACAGCATTTGAGTCAAATAAATGCAAACAAAAAGTACTCCCTTTCCATCCTGTGTATGCATAACTTTCACATCCTTTTCACAAGTTTTTATTACTGATGGAGTTTTTCTTTTATTTAATGAGAGAATAAACGATACGTTATATACGGCTGGAATTTTAAGTATATTTTAAGACTTGGTTACATTTACAATTCATTTTCATCCAATTTTTCTTTGAAAAGTCTAGCTTATGGATTTGACTTCTTCATACTACTGATTAAATACAAAACAAAAACTCATAATGCACTCGCTTTGAGTAGAATATTTGGTTAATTCGTAAAATTACACAGAATTTTTACTAAACTAATATTATTGGCGTTTTAACTAGTAATTCTATTGTTGTCCAAAATATTTTATGAAAATAGTTTTTTATTGAGTATAAAGACTCCATTATAAAAATAAAGACATGCGAACGGACATGTCAAAACCAATAGCTAACTTTTACAAAACTTAAAAAAAACTCATATTACTGTTCATAAGATTAAGGTGTCTGCAAACGTTCGATTAAACTATGATCTGTCTACGATTGTCGTTCTTGTTTTTGAATTAATAAAAATAATCGATCATATATATGGACATAATTATTAAAGGTTCTGGGATTGTGATTCAAGAAATAGAATAAAACCGTGAAATTAAAAAGTTTATTCTAATCAAAATCGAACCAAAATTCAGCATTAAAAGTCCTGAAAACTATTATTAAAAATAGATAAAGAATTAAAACATGAAAAAAATTATAAATAAAACCAAATATTTTAAATAAATATTTAATAAAAATCAGAAAATTAGTTTAGATTTTTAATTTTGCAATTTTGATTTTTAAAAAGCGCATAATCAACAAGTTTGCTTAAAAATGGATTTATTGTTGAATTTTAAAAATTTTTAAGTTAATTTATTTGAATATAATAACTTCGATAATTACTTCTAAGTTTTAACTGACATTTAGTTCGAGTTTAAAAAGTGTTTTAACTTGAGTTTTTTGGATTTCTAAGAATTCGTTAAAGTTTAATTTATCTTTATCTAAATACCAAAGCAATCATATATCACGATAAATATTATTTATTGTATTTAATGGACTTTAGCGTTTAATATGAATATTGCGCATTTGATATGCAAAAATTTATATATAAATAAAGGTGAAATTCTTCAGAAATAGCAATCTTAAAATAATATTAGTAGCATATTAATATTAATCTTACAATTATTGAATAATATTCTTACTAATGATGATGAGGCTCGGATTAGAGAGAATCAGGTTGGAACCCGGTCTGTAATTTTTTGGTGACAAAATATTTTAAAGAGTATCAAATGGAAAAATAGCATTTTAAGAGAAACAATACTTGATTATGCAACTCTTAAAGGTTAAGAATATTTCTTAACTATTATTCCTGTTTATCTTATACATGTGTCTATAAAATTTTATACGCATTTATCTATAAAATTACAGAATAATTATTTTCATTTTCATCTATTTTTACACTCTTAATGCTTATAAATAAATACAGTGTTTTAGCACATACTGTAATCACGTAATTGTTATTTTATTTTTATTTGTTTGTTAGACGAAACCCATTTAACAATAGCGTTAATAAAATTAAATACAGTAGATTTACTTACTAGTTCTATGGATACAATACAATATATGTTCAGTGATATTATTTTCAATTTGATTAATTCTAACCTTCATAAATAATTAAAGCGATAACTAAATATTTCGTTTTCATTTGATTTTTCCGCTTTCGGTATTCTATAATATAATTTAAGATTTCTTTGTTATAGAACTATGAAAAAATTATAGTATTACTTATGAAAAACATTTTTAAATTCTGTAATAAATGTGATCATATTTGAATATTAAAATCAGAACCAATAAAAAATATAAGAAATAACGCTTATTGAATAACTATAGTTTGCTTTAAAACTATATTCGTTCAAAAAGATATGGTTGGGTAATACACAAATGTATTTTTGTTTTTGGAATCCTTTGCTGTTTAAGTTGATTATATTCGAACGAAACTCCAGAAAATTTTTGCTTTTAATTTTTGATCTATTGTTTGAAAACAATCCATTTTAAATATCGGATTTGGCCAAATAATAAACTATTACTTAACAATCACTGATTTTATATAAGTAATGCACATTAATAAAATAAGATACCAGTAAATTTTTTGAATGCATTTTTTAAACAGAGAATAAATTTATAAGCATATTTAAATTTAAAAAAATTTTAAAAAATTAGGACTAGAGGCATACCAATGGGCAAAACATTACTCCGTTAAAATAACTCTTCCATAATAAATTAGATGCATCTAGTTATTCAACTCAAACATTGAATAACCTTAAACCCTATAAAATTTGATTAAGTAAATAAATTTTGAAAATAAAAACAATTATTGGATAAAAATCATTTGGTTAACTTGAATTTCATACTAAATTCGTGTTTCAATTTCGTCCGCAATAATTTTTTATCTCTATCGATCAAAGTAATATTACAATCCAATTCAAAATAAATAAAAAATTTTATCGTCAAAATATTTACCTCTAAAATCGAACAGTTATTTAACCTTTAAGTAAAAAAATAAAAACATTTATTGAGCTCATTTCGTGACGTAAATCTTAAAAAAGTAGTAAACATTTCACAGAAATGAAGGAAAAACTTATTATGGTCCACATTTGAAATGATTTTGAGTCACAAAATTTAATTTCCGTTAAATAATATTTATTTCTGGCAACACAAACAAAAAAGCACTTAACAATATTATTGTAAGGGTTTTCTTTTCTTTAGTATAACAGTTACGATGTAATTCATAAAGTTTAATCATTTTCGATAAACTTAAGCAACAAAAAATTATTGTAAATATTTAATAATTTTTTAAAAATACAAAAAAATAATGACATAGTTTTGTAATGGATTATTTAAAATAAAAATCGATTTTTCACAATTTATCTCAAACCCAATGTAATTTCATTTATCTGATTGACTTAATAGCAATTAATTAAGTTTTATCTCAAAACAGTATTTTACAAAATTTTACAAATAAAAATTCTCAACAAAATTAAAAAAACCGAAAACTTAATGAGTATGAAGAAAATCAAACAAAGCATACTCGTTATGTGTATCAGAAGGAAATTAAAGCCCACATCAGCGCTAACCTTCTTAACTGTAGCTAAACTAATAAGAATTTATTGGCTTCAATATTATTTACTTTATTTGCTCTAACTTTAGACGAGTTTTTGCTGAACAGCGACAAAGTTTTGACGCTTAAAGTGAAAGATCACTTCTCGACAATAGTACGTGTATTCGGTTGAATATGCTCAATAAAACCGAATATAAAGCGAGGTTAAGGTCAGTGTAAGGTTTGTGGAAACATTATACTTTGTTTGGGAATCAGTTTACACGTATGATTGGGTGGAATAAAGAAATAATTTATAAGTTTGAAACAATTTTTGAGAACTTCATTCAGTCTTACAATGACCACAGAAATATAATGACAAATCAATTTGAGAAATAATCGGATTATTTCGTTTCAAGTTCATTGAAGTTGTGCTCAATTTTTCATAATAATTTCAAAAAATATGTACTTTTTAATAAACAATCATAAAAATAGTACTGTTTTAATTAACGTTATATATACTTCGAGAAAAAGCTGGAAGGCGTTACGAATTATAAATGGAACTTATACTGTAGTTGTTTCATCACCAAAACAGATAAGCAACTTTTAATTTTTTAATGATTTGTTTTTATTACCGCGCGTTTAATTGTATCAAAGAGAAAGATAAAAAATAATCTCTCGAAATAATCTATTAAATTGTATATGAAAAGAAGAAAACGCTGCAACGATAAGTGTATTGCGAAATCGTTAAAATATATATTATAATACAAATGGAAAGACTTTTGGAAATTAAAGTTTTAAAATATATACGAGCGCTGAAGCAGTTTAGATAACAGTTTGTTTTAAAACGAAATGAGTGGAAGACATTATAATAGGCTAACTATTATCTCATTAACTATTGCCCTAATTTTTTCGATCGACAACTATGCAAAATGTGCGCTCAGTTTCGAGTGCTCTCAGCATCAGTTATGTGTGAACCAGATTCCCGTTTCGTCAAACGTATCTAAATCTTCATCAAACGCATTATCATCAAACGCGAATCAATCACTGTCTTACCCAATGTTGTCCCCATTAAGCGAGTGTTCATGCAATTCAGATGACTGTCACATTTACGGTGACTGTTGCGTTGACGTACAGCTCGAACCCAACGCATCCCATTCACTATCTATAACTAGATATTCATGCTTATCGCTGCTAACTAGAGGTACAGATGGAATCAAATCAATGAATTTCTACGCCGTATCGAAGTGTTCCCATTCATGGAAAACACAATTCACGGCTGATAACAATGATAATTATAGTTATAATAATTTAAATGAAATTAAGTCTAACTGTGAACACATAAGTTCTACTTTACGCGATTTGTTGCTAAACGTTCCAATCGCTAGTCGTATCACTAACACTACTTATAGAAATATTTATTGCGCTGTTTGTAACTTTGATGTCGAAAATACGGAAGTGTTTGCCGCGAAAACATTTTGCAAAAAAAGCGATCAAAACCATTGCTTTCTCGCTTACGATAAGCCATTACCGAATTCAATACGCAGCTGTAACTCACCGAATCTTATAGACAAATGTGATGCCGAACCGCATTCCGAAAAACAAAAGTTAGACTGTTCTCTATATTTAGCTCCCATTAAACAAATGAAAAAATTGAAAACATATAAAAACAAATATTGCGCGAAATGTAATAACATATCGGAGGAACAAATGGCATGTCCAGAGAAGACTCACAAATCGCCGCAAACATACAATGAAAGAGAGTTCACGTTTTCATTTTCGGTTCTTCTGGATATCAATATAAAAGGTGGCGCTTATGTCGGATCGAAGGACAGGTGCGATGAATCTCATATATTCGATCCGTGGAAGAAAATATGTCGAAGGGTTTACTGTAAAGAAAATTCAGTATTTAAAGATAAAAAATGTATAATTTTGGATAAAAACGTCAACCAATCGCTTCTAAATTCATACGAATTGTGTCCGAAAATAGTAATAGAACGCGAAGATTACAGATTATTAAGCAATGGTTTGGTATACGTAATATCAAGCAATAAGAGCTATGATTCGAGCGAATATGAAATCGATTCGAATACCAATCAGTTAGAAATATGCATATATTCGGACGAAAACGTATACTCGGAAAGCAAATTTCATTATTCCCACTCATACTTAACAATCGCGTGTTTATTGGTTTCAATCGTAAGTTTAGCGATAAAGTTCTATATATTCTTTGTTTACTCCGAAAAACCTCGAAGGCTGTCATCTATATTAGTCATATTTTTGTCGTTATCGTTAATCTGCGCTCAATTACTATTTTTGTTTGGCATCAATCGAATAGAGATCCCCATTATCTGTCAACTGATAGCAATCCTAATACATTACTTCTTTCTCGCCTCGTTTTTCTGGATGTCTGTACTGTCGTACGATATCTATCGCGTGTTCTCCACTATGCAAATGAGACACAAACATAGCTTAATAGGTCACCAGATATTTATTTATGCGGGCTATGGTTGGGGACTGCCGTTATTAATAATATTGTCAGCAGTTATGGTCGATCTGATAATCCCTGAAGATAATAGTAGTGGTGGTGGATATGGCATTCTTCGAATTGCTCCATCGTATGGCACTAATCGATGCTGGATAGCAAACCGTTTGGCACTCAATGTATTCTTTGCCGCTCCGCTGGCGATATTGCTTATTATGAATTCCGGTAAAATTCATTTTCTTTTTTAATAGAAATTATGAAAAAGTTATAACATTAAAGTATCATTTATAAATAATAAAACTCAGAAAATCTACCAAATGTCTAACTTCTATGCGTATACATATGGTGTCGTTCGTTACCGTTTATAAGGCCTGTAGTGAGCGGTAATGACTACTATTATGGAAATTATTTACTGGTTTAGTTTTGATAAAAACATAAAATGATTTGAATACAAATTTTTTGTTCAAATTAGCTTTCAAAACTAAAATTTTTATTTGTATCATTTTTTGGAGTTATTTTATAGCACTTGTTTCAGATTCAATATAATAAAAGCATACATTCAGATGAATCAAAGAATTTTCTAATTAAATAAAAAAAATACAATCTCAAAAAAATATAAATTTTGATTTTCAAATATTGTTTTAATAATACTTAAAGATTTCATTTAAAAAATCTGAGTTTAAAGATTTCATAAAGAATTTGTAAATATTTTCAAAAGTTTTTAAAAAATCGGTTGTTTCCGCAGATTTTATTTATTTTGTACTGAATATGATAATACAGTAATACCGGTCATGATCGTCGATTAAAATTTTTGATTACGAAACACAGTTATATCAATTAATTTAATTTAAAATCAAATAGAAATTTAGTTACTTATTGATGGAACACCAATAAAACTTCTTAACAAAATAGAAAATAAAATTTAGTTATAACAATATCACAATTAGCTCAACCATTCTTTTGTGATTCAAATAGAAACCATACGAAATGTTACATAAATGAAAATTATAGAAAATTTTATTTCTTTTTACTAATAATTAAAAATATTTTCTACCATTTATAGCAATTATCAATTAAAACATTTTCAATGAATACTATCTTTCGATCTGACCTTTATATGAGCTCATATCAAATTCCGATCACAAACGCTATTGAAATAGTGTGTGATTTGCAAAAGAATGCATAAATATTTTCGTTTTATATTTAGACAATTATAAACTGGTCTAAAATAAGGTTTAGACGAATTTGATTTTTTTCCAAAGAAAAACAAAGTAATTTATTATAACTTTAATTTTGAAAAGCACTCCTTATATTAACGGCAATTAAGATAACGGCAGTGTCGAGTGAATCGCGTATCGCCAGAGAGAACATTCACAGACGCAACGAACGATTTCGTTTTATGCTTTACATCAAATTGGCGACAATAATGGGCATCACTTGGATTATAGGATTCATCGCCGCGTACGCCGAATATTACGTTATGTGGACATTATTTATTGTGTTCAATAGTTTGCAAGGACTATATATTTTGTTGGCGTTCACTAATTTGAGTAAACTTAATTTATTGCGCTGCTGTCCAACTGGTGGTACCTCTCGCCGCACTTCAACTAAATCAACGTCAACCACATCAGCGGTAGTCACAAGATTGTAGTTATGTAGTTATGTAGGACAGTGTTGGGTGGTTTGAGAGTTTCAAATTTTCGACAAAAAATAAAACAGCTTTTGTACTTTATTTTTTATTTATATTTATTTGTGTTTGCATTTACTGTTTATTTACGTTTTTTTAAATTTTGCTCTAAATTATTGTTTTTGTAAAAAACAGTTATTTTAAAATTAAAAAAAACATTCCGTAGACGTGTTTTTATTTTTTGTAAAATAAGTAAAAAAATTTTAATTTCTTTTCAATATCTTAATCAAATTTTTCTAGATTATTATCTTATATACCATTAACGTTACCTACACTACACTGACAATAAAATTACAATAAATTTAATATATTTTATTTTACTCGACAGTATTGCAATATTTTAATTGCGTTACGTTTCAGCGTTGGTTATAATGGACCTATTTTTTGGATTGTTATTGCTATTATATAATTTGAAACATGTAATTATGCATTCTATACTAAAATTTCTGTAAAATTTAGATTTAGTGACTAGATTTAGTTAAAAACCTTTCTTAGTTAAAGACTCTTGTTAATCTTTCAATTGTCATGTTTGATCATTTGATATTTGTATCCACATTTAATATCAAAATTTATTTGAAAATTATATTAGTAATCCGTAATAAATCTGTTCAAATAATAAATTATTTAAAAATGAATTGATTAAAACTTAAAATGATGGGCGAATACACATTTTAGATGTTTAGAAAACAATATGACGGTTCATAGCATAAGCTTTTAATGAGAATTTGCTAACACAACAATTCTGAATGAAAATTTTTAAACTTTTAATAGTTTTCAAGATTTCATAGTTAGTAAGAAAAAATTGTAAAATCTAATATGAAAACATTAATTACAATAAGTGTAATTTGAAACCAGAAGTTACATCACTAAACCACGAAAGTTGCTTAAAAGTTTGATAATATGCAGGAAAATTAAACTTACAGTTAAAACTTGTCAATGAAAAACATACTGTAACTTTTAAAATATTTTCGTAATCGAAAACATTCTGTTTACCAAATGTTATTTCAAAGGTAATTTAAAACAATCCCGTAAATATTATTCACTGTAAACTAATATAGGATGTTATTCGATGTAAATTTACTGATCATTCTCTGTAATGACAATTTCCCGTAATAAATATCGTCATAACGAATGGGAACCCACTCTATCCTGACTGTAGACATTAATGGCAAATTATTGAAAATTGGACTTTATTTACATTTAAATTAGATAACTTTGAAACTTGTTATATAAATTTTGTTTTTTCTCCGTTGAGTCTATTTTAGTACTTATTGATTATTAATCATTTGTGAATTACAAAAAAACCTTTCCGTTAATCACACCCAAAAAGATAAACAGCCAAACGCGGAATAAACTTCATGGAAAAAGTTTAGTAGTTGTTTAGTTTCCAAAAATTACAATCACCAGATGATAAATTTATTAATTTGTTTGACATTTTTGGAACAAATTAATCCATTGGTTATATTTATAAATATATTAATCTAAAAGGAGATTCTGAATTCTCTCTCTCTCTCTCTCTCTCTCTCTCTCTCTCTCTCTCTCTCTCTCTCCTCTCTCTCTCTCTCTCACTCATTCACTCGTTCACTCATTCATTCACTCATTTGGTGAAATATGAACAATAAATCTTATTATTAATGAATATATAATATGAAATATTGAAATTGGTTTAATATAAAAGCGGTGTTATTTTTTCCAAACTATAAATTAATCACAATTATTAGCACTTAAAATGCATTAGTATTTTAAAATTTATTGCTTATTCAAAATAAATAACTTCTTTTTCTTCATTCCTGGTTATCTGTTGAGCGTATTGTAATTTATATAGTATTACATGCAAATAATCTTTAAATATATGCTTCGAGTGTTTCATATCCTTGTTTCAGTCTGACGGTATGATTACGTGACACAAGAATGTGATGGCGAGATAATAAAAGAATCAAAAACAAATTGAGAGCGAAAGTGGAGTTTTTGATATTCGCATACAGAATAATAGTTTACTGTGAGGTAACAAAACAATAGGCAAAAAAACAAAGTTTGGGTCAATGTTAGCGAACATGATATGGTAATCATTTTTTATTTTCGTTTCTAAAGTATTCACGCTTTTCATCCGCTGATATGATATCATTATACAACAATATACATATCTTCTGTATTTATACTGAAATTGCGTGAATTTTAAAAAAGATTCACGAAAATTCAGTTTCAAAAAAATTCACAATTATTATTTTGAATCCCATCCATCAACAGAACTTAGTTATGGTTACAACTCTTGTCCCATTCCAGAGTATAATTTAACGTCTAATAGAAAAGTTTTTTAATTGTAGTTGTGTTATACAGTTATTTCATGAAACTAACTATTAAACCGAACGATTAAAAAACGCTACAAAGTTAATTGTATGGATTAGCCATTGTTCGATGAATATTACAATAAAATACTAATTTATAAAGTAATAATAACAATAATTCAAAAACTTTTATATTGCTTTTTGATTGATAAAACCAAACAATAGCTCAAACTTTTATATTAGTTTATTGATTGATAAGCATAACAGAGTTTTTATAGCATTAGCATTTTTATCAAAGGTCTGGTAAAAAAATTGGTTTCATCATAACTATTAGAATTGCCGAATATATATTCAAGATTATTAAATTTCCTTAAAATTTTTTGATAATATTCCTATATTTTACGAGTTATGAATATGTTTTGAAGTTCAAAATGTATTGATTTCGTCAATAAGCAAAGTTATTTTTATATAAAATTTTAAAAAAGACGTTTGCTATCATTAATTTACGGTTTCATTAGCAAAAACGTCAAGGTTTAAAATGTATTAATCATTTTTTTAATTTTTCGGAGAAATTTCTTAGTTAATTACTAATTATTATGCTGTTTAATAGCGATAAGAAATCAAAGCATACCAATCGTGTGATTTAATGGCAAACCCTTCTTATGCGTAATAATTTAGATTTAATATTTTTAATTATCAAATTTTTTAATCTTAACAATTTTGGATAAATGGTCAAACTATATATATATAAATACTGTAAGTATACAACTATATATGATAAAAATGGCAGTTTTTTAAATATTTTTCATGACTCAAAAATTCATAAAATTTTCCTGATTAAAAATTCTATAAAATAAATTTTTAATCTTATTTAATCAAAATTTAATGCACAAAAAATAATAGCTAACTTTTACTTTTTAGAAAAAACACTAAAAATTTCTGTGCTGAATAATACATTAAAATATTTTTGAAATTTTATTACTTTTTTAAAATTACTTAAAATGTTTATGGTTTATACTAAATCTAATTTAGTTAAGCAAAACATTTAAATTGTTTTGTCTCAGAATCATTAAAAGAAACTATTAAGAAGTTTAACCACCACTTAAACAATTATAAAAAAAAAACATTTTCGTTGTGTTCAGTAAATTAGGGTATAATTCATTTGCATTTTTTAAAAGTTAAAAATTGAATAATAACTTTCCGTTTAAAAATTTTACATTCACAATATAGTACACAGAAATTTTATAGCGAAAAAAAATTTAAAAGCTAACTAATTAAATAGACTCAGCAATAATAAAATTTATGTAATGAACACAAATGGAAATAAATAAAACTCCTTACAACACTGACAACTTCTTGTTGTTTTGAAATTGTCACGAGTTTCCTGAATTATTAGCATAAATCTTCATTGTCTTTCTTTTCCTTTCACATTATTTATCTAAATATACTTTCAATATACAAAAAGAAAAGACTGTTTAATGCAATATAAATGAAGATTGTTCTAACAGATATATGATTTAATATCTATTTCTTAGAAAAGCATTCATTCAGGTATTGTCCTGAAAAGTTGATTTCCTCATATCTATTTAAATGTTATTTTCTCATAGCGTGTGCCACAAAGTATTTCGTTTTTTATCGTTCTTACTCAATACTTGCAAACATTTCAATTTAATCGTTACCCATATTTACTAATGGGAATCGTGTTTTTACTATTTTATTCATAAGAGGTGTTTATTAAAGAAAAATGTTACCTCAAGTGTGCCTCAAAAAATTAATATCACTCGTATTTCGTCGTTATATTTTAATTACCGGTAAACAAATTCAGAGAACGATAATTCGGAAATATCGCCAAAAGCCTCTTTCGTAAACTATCCTAAAGTAAAGTTTTTTTTCCGAATGATATCAAACATTTGGGAATATATTTGAGGTCAGGTCATGTCGCGATTATGAAACGCTGCGAGGAGTGAGGAGTAACTCGATTCACAATTCGAAAGTACGAAAGTTCTCGTATTAATTATCATCACATATTTCTTTTCTCCGCTAATCTTCTTCATTCAATAACAAATCAGATATTATTGTTCACTTCAACACAAGCTGTCAGCTGAACACAAAAAGAATTCGTTTTGATGTAACATTATATTAAACGAATAAATATCAAAAATAAAGAAAAGAAATGTTAAAACCAAAAACTTTTTTGCTTTTATAAACAGATGCAAACTTAAGACCCAATGTTCAGCAAATATTAAGATAAACTTTTTAGCTCGTATTGCCAAAAGGCATAACCAGCTCATAAATTCTAAACGAACTGTTCTTTAATATGCCCTCAAATACTGTGATAATTCTGTGATTTAGCCTCCAAGCTGTATGTTTTATATTAAAATAAGAGTCAGTAATAGTTTTGCATTTGTTTTCCAATTCAATAATACCTGTAAATTACGTTAATAGGATTTTATGAAATAAAGCATTAAATATCAAAGAGTATTCCACTTTTTAAAAGCATATTATTGTGAATTTATTTATTTATTGTTTTACTATATTACAAATATAAATCGCGATTCATAAGGACTCGATTTATGCGAATAATCACACAAATAGGAAATAGAAAGAGATATTTAAAAAGAATATGATTTTAAAGCTTAATTAAACTTTTTATGTAATTATAATAATATTGTGCACAATAATTTGAATTTGATTTCTAAAAATTATTATTTTCTTTGTAAATACTTTTAATATGTACATAATAATTAATAATAATAATAATAAAAACAACTTGTATTGCGAATTCAAAAACTGAATTAACAAAACATAATAAAAAAGATACTGAATTAGTGTTACACCACAAACAAATCTGTTCACAATTAATTGCTTAACCAATTGCTCGCTTTTTTGGTTATACACACACATATTACAAATTTATAATATATAATCAAATATATTTGTTATATAATACTTTTAATATAGTGATCAAATATATAATAATCAAATCAATATAAAATATTGCTTATAATTATAATTAAAAAAACGGTGGGCAGTATTTATTAATATTTATATACTGATTAAAAAAAGAGGAAAATTGTTTTGCTTTAAGTTTATTTTGATGCGAAATGTATTTATAAATTTGATGCTATGAACTTGCGATTCAATATCCGATGCGTTTTTTGATTGTTTTCGTTGCTGTTGTTGTTGAGGGAAATAATAATTACTTTGAAATATGTTTTTAATTTTAATTAACTTTGAATCTAAACACACGTACACGACATGCACACATACAACACACAGATTTGTCAATATTATACATAAGATTCTTCTTCCGAACTGTTACCCACCGAATCAGTTCTCTTGTGAACAGTAATAATAGAGGGTTTACCGTGACTATCGTTGTGTCCGACGTGGACAACAGTGACTCCTTTGCCGCCACTAGTTTGACAACCAGTTAAGTCGTCGGTCGAAGATCTACTCTGATTCTTGTGACATGAATAGGATTTGTAATTGTATTGATTATACAAAGATCTGGAGTCTTGAACAGAAATAGGCCTCTGTTTACAGGTTTTACTTTCCACTAAAACGGTTACGGGTCGTCCAGACTGTCGCACACAAATACCATCGACACTGTCACATGAAGACTGTTGTGTGGATGTGAATAGTTTGCGTAAGTTTGCCACATTACTACAGTTTATCTCTTTCTTCCATTCTTCCGGCGTAACGTCTTTGGCACTTCTTTGAAGCACAGTGACGGGTGGATGACTGGCGTGATAATGAATATGGTTATGGTTTTGAGCAGAAATACGGACAATACGTGTTTCGTTCAATAGTGGTGTGCCTTCACTCGACGCTCTCTGCACCTGTTTATGCAATGACACCGAACCGGCATTTAGACGGTAACGATCGTTCTCCACATCACTATTGTCCGAATCGATATTCTTCACTCGTACAGGAATCGCGCGATGAGTAATACTACTGTTTGTTTGAATGTCTTTGTGATATATACGAATCGATTCCTTATATATTTGATTAGAATTGGCTGATGATTGTGACGCTGAAGATGTTTTCCGAAGAGAGAGCTGCGATGAGCTATTCTGCGCACGCGCTAACTTCTCCTTCCTATTCATAGCTTCCCGATAACTCGGAGGACAAACGACGCCCAACTGATTGCTTCTCAATGAAGATGAAGATTGCTTTGATAGGTTTGATTGCTTCGAAATCGATGATCTCTGGGACGCCGTCTCCGACGAAGAACTGCAAATGCTTCCAACTCTGTCGCTGTTCTGCAACTGGTGGTGCGCTTTGCAGTTCGAATCATTGCGTAATTGCAACACATTTCGGGTGGAGTTGTTGTTCGAATCAAATTGATGATTGAAATCATTTGAATTTGGTTTGACGTAATGGTGATGCACATCTGCCCGCAATGTTACTCGTGTAGAGTTAGCGTTAGCGTTAGTGTTAGCGTACTGTTGCGCGCACTGTACTACAGGTGTAAAGTTGTTACACTGTTTCGAGTTTCCCAGTAAACCATCGTTGCTCTGTTGCACAGTTTGACCCCAGTTTTGCTTGAGGACCACCTGCTGATACGGTAATGACATCGCGTTGCCTGCCATCCCATACGAACCAATATCATTATCCGAATCATTATATGCCCGAATTAAACTTTCCTCTGAATTACTTCGACGCAAAACTGATCCAGAAATGCCGTCATGAAACGGTGACGAAGAACTTATAGGCGCACCTCCGAGAACAGCTGCCAGCGGTGGTCTTCTGTAGCGATACTCGCGATGATTGCTGTTACCGTCAGTTTCATCCTCATTACAGTTCAGATCATCGCCATTAATGCCATAACTGTATGATTTTGAATAATGGATGGGTATATGCTGTGATTGTTGATGAGTATGGTTGTGATGAGATGCGAATGGAGTGGAATGAGAGATGTCATGGTTGTGATTCAATGCTAATGATTTATAGTGAACGCGATTATTATTATGATGATGATTGTGACCATATGTAACATTTTTGTGGCCATTGATATAATGAGGATAGTCGTGAGTCATAAGACCCTGATGTCGACGCTTTCTCACCACATCGTGACACGAACCATCAATACTCACTCCAACACTTCGACCGTAAGAAAACGTTACGTTTATGTCGGAATCGAGACCAGTCATGTCGAGATGAGGCACTGATTTGGCCAAATATGGATATACGAGAGGAGATGACTTGTGTAAACCGCCACCAGAATGATCCGAAGACTCGCTTTCCTCATCTTCGGGATTATATAATTGAGTATCGCTTAATGTGAGACCGGAATCTCTGCTTAAATTGGATAAAGACATCTTATTAGCGAAAGTCGGCGAAGAGTTTTGTATGTTTCCGTTGTTGACAGTCGTGTCTTCCATCAACGCTCGCTCTAAACTATCAATGGAAGAATCATCGCATCGATTTCCACCGCTGCTACCATTACTTCCCACTCCATTATCCGGTAAACTGTTCAAACTATCTGACTCTTCAGCACCAGAATCCTGACGCGAAGCATCCTTTTCTGGTGGACTTCCCAATAGATTAAGTACGTTATCGCCCAATAAATCGGGGCAATGATCGATTAGATATGCGATCAGTTTTGGCACTTGCTTTGACATTTCCTGTAACACACAACCAAATCAAGAATGATATCAATGGCGGATACCTTTTCATTACAAAGTAACTAATATACTACTCTTGAGCGCAAACTTTTTTATTAAATAATAATCAGTTTTAATATATACGTGGGTGTCATATATTGACAACTCTAAGATAACGGTTTTTGAGAGAGAGAAACACTAAAATTAAAAGCAACTATAAATATAACTTTTATTTAAATACCAGATAGCATTAAATGGAATGTTTAAACATCGAAACTAATATTTTAATTCACTTCCTTAACAGCGCTTTTCTCAGCTTATTATATATTCAGCAAAAATTTTAATTCAGTTTTTTCGCTTCAATCAAAAATAATAATAAATAATAATTTGTTTCTTTTCAATACATATATAATTATTATCTAACAAACAGGCAAAGAAGCGGCAGCAACACTAACAACAATTAATTTGAAAACAACTTCGAGACTTACTTCACATCTTTGAGATGTTGGAGGCGTAGGATTAGGATTACCGAACGCGTTGGGGCTTAGAAGGCTCTGACCGACACATACGCCTAAGTTGACAGAACACATCTTATTAAAGGGTGACTGCTGGGCGATGTACCATAACGAGCATAAAAAGTGGCGGAGAATTAATAGATTGGTTGGCGGCAAAAATTTAAGCAAACGGAGCACACGTTCGCGACACTCGAGATTGTTTTCGACCGCAATCGCATCAATCCATTTCGAGTATAGTGACGATTGTAATAAACAGTCAGGCAGTGAACGTAGAAATTCCTGTTTTTTAATGCAATTAGAATATAGAAAAAAGCAATTAAGAAAATGAAACCAAACAGTTTGGCATTAAATGCGCAGTGAATTAAACACAGTAAACAAAACAAAACAATGCTTGAGCTGTCAGTGAAAAATGATCTAACCTTAAACACAGAAGCGATAACGAAAACAGGCACTTCGCTCATATCGCAGTTGGGATCAGTTTCCAATTTGGCTCTCAACTCCTTGCAAACGCGAGCATTTGCTGATTTGCGGAAAATGCCAACAGTGTACGGTCCCTTCTCGAACAGTACCTTAAGCATACTCTGCAAAAACAAGTAGTTAAGAGTTTTAACATTTTTCCAAAGCAATGATTTATTGCTAATGAAATGAGAGTTTTAGCTTTTTAATTAACCACAAGAGATAAACTTTGCATACCATAATTGCTTTTGGAAGCGTTCCATCAGAACATAGTACGTCTAAATGTTGGCCAAAAAGCTTAGCTTGAATGGGAGAACTCGGCTCTGAAGCGATACCACTATCCAACGAAGTCTCCGCTTTAACGTTCATCTTTTTAAACGGCCAGTTAATGGGTTTGCGCGGCTTTTTAGCCTTTTTCGCGTTTTCAAGTAATGAACCGTTTTTCGGGTACGATTTTCGAAGAATAAAAATACATTTATTATCGGCAGCGATGTTATTAAAATTTTGAAGATCCAAGTTTGACCGATGAAGTAATTCACGAACGAAATTCATTTTAATTGAAAACGGATATTCATGACCAATAAGTGGATACGGCGTGTCATCCCTACTCGTCTTCACCCACAACTGGTAATCACTGACATCTCCCTCACACTTGAAGTCGATGTGTGCACACCTGATAGCGTCCAAAGTTGTGTCGCGATTCGTTACTTTCACGAGTGTGTACTTCTCTTCGGTGGAGTACTGATCCCAATATGATATCTGAATTGTTGTGTTGCTTTTACCTTCCTTTTCCTTTACTTTGTTTATCGATCTGATATAAATAGTTTTAAACGATTATACAATCGAAGCCAAACAGTAAATCGTCGAGATTAGAGCAAAAGTAAATATAAACACATATACAATAACCGATAACGAGGTTCTTATTTCTAAAACAACTCAATGTATGTTATTTACTAAATGCTGTTTTATCGCGCGCTAATAAAATAAGCACATCTGATATCAAAAAAATTATTCATTTAGTAATAATTACTATCTTAAACTCAGAGATAAAAAAAATTAGTTTTCACAAAATGAGTGCTCTTTTCTTATCAGAAAAGTAACATAAAAATGTAATGTACAGTGTATTGAGAAATTAAACAGTATCTAAGTTTCGGTTACATGTTTATAATGTGTTTAACTTAATCGGATCGAAATGTTAGGAAATGTTTAGAGAAATGTTAGTTTATTTAATTATTACACTTGTATTTACTTACTGTTGTATCCTTTCGTGCCAAACTTCTTTTGATTGCGGTGTACTATAATCAACAAAGTATAGACATAATTTTAGCCAATTATTATAGTAATTTGTTTGTTCGCTCATAGCAATAGTGAAAGTTTTTTTGTTAAAAAAATAAAACTAAATTAAAGTCATTGTGATATAAACACAGGAAAGCGACGTTTAAAACATTTTCTCCGTCATTCACACAACTAAAATGAAACTGAAAATTGATAACGAATTCAAAGACACGTTCACTCTCACTGACAAACACAATGATATATTGTTATGTGATTTTCTCGACAGCAAACTGTTTCCCAATACTGTTCAATACGCGATTCAATTGCTTTATCACAATCTGTAGATTTGTTTACAGTTATCTACTAATACTGTAACGCGTTTCTAAGAATCACTCAATGAGTTGATGCACGTGTTAAGTATCGTATGTCCACTGAACACATGGATTCTTAATAAGCATATAAGCACATACACATAAATACGACCACTGACACACTCAATCACACGCATCTCACTAACTATGAAACTCTAGAAGACGTCATTAGCTTTTTTCATTCTTTATCTCACTTTCTCAATGTGTTATTCATTCATTTATTGTTTTTTAGCTATTATTAAAAGTGAATCAGACTCGATATAAAACGCATTTACAATAATATACCTGTAATATATTCGTAAACAGTTTTATCTCTTTATTAATAGTTTTTTCTCTAATTTATGCGATAAACGTTTAAACAACTTTCCATTCATTAGTTCAATATTATTAATACTTTAGTTGCACATAATAAATGAAATTTGAATACTGCTAAATATTGAATCGTAATCCGATATAAACATGTGTTAAATCGTCAAATATGTTTATCAACTAAACGAACAAATTATTCACAATAATAATCTTATATTTTTGTTGCAAATTTAAGTTATTCATAATTTTAAAAGAATCAACAATTTCACAAAACTAAAGTAATAGTAGTGTAAACTCTTTTTTTCAAGTTTGCGAATAATTTTCTGATATTTTGCTTCTTCACTCTAACACTATTGGTCACTATTGGTCAGTTTGATTTGAGGTCACAAACCTTGACACGAAAAATTTTAATACAGGGCATTGCTAGTGCTATAACGGGCGCCCAAGAGATATCGATAACGTGACGTCTACTTTCGTATACATTTACATATAAAAAACGATGTCCGGGTTATTGAGACTTAAGACTCACTTTATTTGTTTTATATTTTAAATTGAATTGCTTTTACTACTCTGTTTCCACATTAATGAGTACTTATTGTAAATGTTACTATAATATTTTATACTATTTAGAGCCAAAATTATTCGCAAACTTGAAAAAAAACGATGTGTGATCGCAAACTATGTGTGATGTGTGAATGAATGTGTAATAGTTATGTGCGATTGCAATAGGATATACTATATATATACTGTAATTACAGTATATTGTTGTGACGATATTTTAAAATTAACTCTTTAAACTTTAAACAGTTTCAATGAATTGACGCTCGTGTGTGCTCACAAATCTAATCGATTGTAAATTATACAGCGTGTAAAATGCAATTATGCGCTATATTTTCTATAAATATTTGATTGTGATTATTCTAAAAATATAACATATATATAAACAGTAGAAATATTGTTGCTATAACTTCTGTTCAATGAAATGTTATGAATCGATTTAAAAAACTAATTAAAGAGCGGATTAATTACATGTTTCGAGTATTTTTAATAACTCTATTAATCTATAAAATATTACTCAAAATAATATATTGATGCTATAATTATCTTTTTTTCTTTTGAAATAAAAAAACCAATTTCTTATAAATAGACGATATCTACAGCTACAGTAACATTAGCTGTAACTGTAGTGAATAAAACGGCTCATAAATTAACATTATTCTAAGAAATGTAATTTAGACCAAAATGCAATTTAAATCAAACATGTGCTAATTTTGTATATGTTTCACTGCCTATTTATATTGAACACCTGCGATACAGAACAAAACTAACAATTTTTCCGAGAAATATTAGTGCCTACAAGTTTGAACACGCATTCACGCTCGACAGACACTTACCTAAAAGTGGCGACAACATTATTGGTGGGCCATCCGACCACGAATGAAGTTAAGGGCGACTTCGACACTTCGCACACATCTTCCAGCGATGAGTTCGAAATCCACATCTCGCATACGCGAACTTTTTCCTTCAGTTTATAGTTACCCGAAGATCTGTGATGATAGTAAAAAAATGTTTGAAATTTCATTCCAAGTTCAGTTCATAAGCGCGTATTTCGGCTTAATTATTATTTAAGAATGTGGTTCTTTTGATTACGAGTGGAAATTAATTTCAGCGAAAATAAACGCTTTTTCATTATAATTATAATCATGGCTTACTTTGATTTTGCGATTAGCATTAAGTCGTTTAATAGAAACAAGTGTCGCTCTTGACTCTGCACGCCCTATAAATTGAAACAATTTTTAATAAAAAGTGTTCAAACATAATAATAAACTTAACAGAAAATAAAACACAATTTCAAGGAGAGAGGGAGAGAGAGAGAGAGAGAGAGAGAGAGAGAGAGAGAGGGAGGGA
>JAQGAW010000540.1:0-27857 GCA_034698025.1 Phthiracarus crinitus
AAATCCCTTAATAAATAAAGAGTCTACTGACAGACTGCGAACATATACAGACGGACAGACAGACGGACAGACAGACATGGTCAAATCCATAAGCTCTGCTTCTCTCTGAGAAAGCGAGCTAAAAAACTTCCAAAATATTAGCATAAAAATTTCCCTTAACAAACATACAAAAGTGTTGAACACTGTTTTGCACGCTATTTATCTCTAAAGTACGCTGTAATGTATATCGTGATGCGATAGTGATTATAGTAAACAATCGTTGCGATTGTTTATACGAAATTCGTTTAATATCTGCGTTGGTTTAAAGTTTAAACTAATACTTTATTCACATAAATACGCATTTAGACAACTTATGAAATCTCGTTATTATTACTATTAATTGTGAAAATGAATACAATACTCATATTGCAAGTAATATTGTTAGTTAGCGTTAGTTTAAGTATAGGTTTAGTGCGCGTACCTCTGCATCGCATACAATCGGTTCGACGACACCTCCAAGAAGTGGGAACACCTGTCAAGTTTGCGTTACCGCGACATCACCTCAAACACGTCGGACTGCAACCAATTCCGGAGCCATTGTCTAATTATCTCGACGCTCAATATTACGGTGATATAGCTATAGGAACGCCACCACAACCTTTTAAAGTATTATTAACAAACTTACCATTAAATGTAAATTATATTAAGCTTATATTATTAGGTTGTGTTTGACACTGGAAGTTCTAATCTGTGGATACCTTCGAAGTCATGCAAATGGACTGATATCGCGTGTCTTTTGCACCACAAGTACGACAGTTCCAAATCTTCGTCTTACAAGAAAAATGGAACTGATCTTGAGATTCGTTACGGATCTGGAAGTATGAAAGGATTTCTGAGCACAGATGTCGTGTCGATTGGTTCGGCTAATGTTAACGATCAAACGTTCGGTGAAGCAACTTCTGAACCTGGTTTGGCATTCGTTGCCGCAAAGTTTGATGGCATTCTTGGTTTGGGTTTCGAATCGATTTCAGTGGATGGCGTGACGCCTGTGTTCAATAATATGATCAAACAAGGATTAGTTAATGATCCGGTATTTTCGTTTTATCTAAATCGCAACACTACCACATCACCGGGCGGTGAAATTATTTTTGGTGGATCTGATTCTGATCATTATAGCGGAAATTTTACTTACATTAATGTCACTAAACCCGGTTATTGGCAGTTCAAAATGGATAGCATTTCTGTTGGTGACGATAGAGCTGCTTATTGTTCCAATGGTTGTCAAGTTATCGCTGACACTGGAACTTCTTTGATTGCTGGTCCTTCCGATCAAATCGATAAATTAAATCGAAAAATAGGTGCAACTCATATAGCAATGGGAGAATATTTAGTTAAATGCGATTCAATTGATCAGTTACCTGACATCACTTTCACAATTGGATCGAAAGATTTTACGTTAACTGGATCTGAATATGTTCTAAAAGTAACGCAATTCGGCCAAACTATATGCTTAAGTGGTTTTATCGGATTAGACGTTCCGCCACCGATGGGTCCGATTTGGATTCTTGGAGATGTGTTTATTGGGCCTTATTATACTGAATTTGATTTCGGGAATAAAAGAGTTGGTTTTGCCAAAACTATTTAAAGCTTTACAGATAAACTAATCAATTATGTCACTATATTTTACATATTATCGATTATTTGAACGATTATCTAATACTTTTTATATGCTTATAGTTTTATAATTCCTCGAGTTTTTGTGATAACTTAGTAGTACGCGTCAATTACTATATATTTGACTTAAATAAAAATTGATTTACTTTCAAATTATTGATTTTATGTTTAATTTAAAAGATTATCGAAACCATTAATAGATAATACGATAAGTATGGTAAATTTGAACATTACATAGCGAAATAAAACTTTTCGAAAAACATTATAACAATAAATTAGTTAAAGACTAATTTATGTAAATTAAAAACAGATGTTATTTATTATAATATCAGAAAAGATTAATTAATTAATAACTATTAAAGTTGTTTATAAAAAACGATGAGTCTGGGATATTAAAGCTTAGAATATCTGATAAAGTATCTAGAAATTCAAATTATTTAATTAACACATTTTCAATACCATCTTTTGAACAAACCTATGATCACTATATTGATTTAATGCTGTCATATGAGTATATGTACATTATTAAGCTTATTTGATTCTCTCGGTATGAAAAGTACAGTATAAGTTACCCTTTATTGTACAGTATTTATAATATAAATATTTATGTTTAAAAATTCTTTTAATAGATTTCGTTTTAAAATTATAATAGAGTGTATACGTTTGAAATTTTAAAATGTGTTCACATAGATGTGAAAAAATTAGGTTTCTAATCATTATTGGATTATTATTATTTGAAATCAATGGTAACAAATGTATATCATTAGACAGTAAATCAGATAATGTGATGCAACTAAATGAACAAAATTTTAATCAAATCATATCAAATAAGAATTCAGTATTAATTGTTAACTTTTATATCGATTGGTGCGCTAATTGTATATCGTTTTCGCCTCGATATTATCAATTTGCCAGAGATATTAGTAATTGGCATCCACTTATAAAAGTAGCATTACTTAATTGTGGAGAACAACAACATTTAGATTTATGTCAAAACCGGTCAATTATATCATTTCCCAGAGTTGAAGCGTTTTTGCTTAATTCTGGTCAACAACTGAATGCAAGCAATCGGAGCGCGAAAGCACTTCGTTACTCTTTAATTGACTTTTTAATGTCTCACCAAAACGATTTCACATATCGGCTAAATATATTTCCTATCAATGTTGTGACTAAAGCCGAATTATTAAATTCTTTGTCCATTACTTCGGATAAACATTATTTTGTATTCATTGAGATTAATCCATCCTATCTCGGAGTTGAGGTATTGAATAGACATAAGCGTTCGTTACACTATTAAATAAATCACTAAAAGAAATATTTTTTAGATTATACTAGATTTTTCGCAATTCGTCGATACAATTCATATATTTAGAGTTTACGACAAAACTAATACTTTGGTCAAAACACTTTTTAATTACTTTGTTCGTCTTCCAGTTCTCATGAAAATTGACAATAATCACAATATAGATTTAATAGCGAGGTATTATACTATAACTATTTAATATTTTATTAAATTCTAAGTTAATTTTAGTTAATATTTTTTCAAATCACTTATCTAAAAACATGTCATATTTAGCCCGTTTGTAAATTCTTCGATACATTAAATTCTAGTCAAACCCAATTTCTAAAAGCTTATAAAAAATTGTATTTAAAGCCATCGTTGCCCTGAAAGAAACATTGATAACCCATATTTATCTAAGTTTCATATTTGCATAAAATATGGTAAATTGATTGGTAACTGAAATATTGATATATTTAGTGCACATTCGCAAAATGAAGAATTTCTACGAAATGAATTTCGAGAATCAATTAAGCACTTTCTGAATGGATATGATTTAAAGAAAAATGAGTTAAAGCAGAAAAATCGTGATTTAAAGGAAAAATGGAAACCGAGACAAGTTTATCCATCAGTAACTATGATAGATCTTTATAGTACATTGAAATATTCTTTAAATAATGAAGTGAAACGTTATTCAAAATTAAATCACACTCAAATAGCAGTACTAAAGCAATATTTTAATGTGATTTATAAATATTTTCCATTTGATAATGAAAATGTTCGGCGATTTTTTAAACGAATGAATATCTGGTGGGCTAATAAAAAGAGTAACTTAAAAATCGATAGTCTAATGGCACAAATGAAGATTAGCGACGGATATCTAAAACCATACGTTGAATGGAGACATTGCAATGGCAGTAAACCACATTTACGTGGATTTCCGTGCGGTGTTTGGGTATTGTTTCACGTTTTGACTGTACGAGAATATAAGTTTTCCAAAGAAAATCAGCACGAAGTGATTAAAACTATGAAGGATTATATCAACAATTTCTTTGCGTGCGATTATTGCGCAAAACAGTTTGACGAAACTTCGAAAAACATAGAATTACATTTAAAAAATAGAGAAGATTCTGTATTATGGTTGTGGCGAATTCACAATCAAATTAATACTAGATTACACGCAAATATAAGCGAAGACCCGTTCTTTCCAAAGCTACTGTTCCCAACTCAAACTTTATGCGCAAATTGCTCGCAATTGAATGGCGAATACAATGAAATCAATGTACTTCAATACCTCGTTCACTATTATGGTGGAAAATTTAGTAACAATAGTTGTCTGTTATGTTTGTCTAATATTAATTTATACTTATTACTCATTTTAATCATTTATTCATTGTGTAATAAATGAATAATTTATTCATTAATAATTTTATTAGAGATTATGAACAGTTATGTTAGATAATGATTAGACTCCCAAACAGTTCCAAATTTTAAGCCTATTTATAAGGCAAATCAAAATCCCATATTACTGTTTAAATCAGTGTTTCCCAAGGTTGGATGGTCTAGGGGGTTGTTCTTTCGACTTTTTTCAAAATTGTAGTGAGGGGGCAAGCGGATTTAGCGAACAATATTTTTGCCTTCGGCCTAAAAAATTTTTCCGACGAAAACCTAAACCACGCCCCCACGAAAAACAACGAATTTAAACGATAATTTTTTGAAAATTTGACCAAAATTTAAGGGGTCACAGAAACTCATCGGATTTAATGGATAATTTTGTTACAATATGACCAAATTTTTTAAAAATTTTTTTGTCATTGAAATCTCAAAATTTTGGGTGGGGGATCGACTTTTTCAATTTTTGTGGAGGGGGTATTCGGCTAGACCCCCATGGGAAACCCTGGTATAAACTAGTCAGTAACTAATGAATGTTCCATAATCAATGATTTCATTTAGATTTAATTATCCAGTAATAGCATTTAAAACGTGCCCACTTATAAGTAATCAAATTTGAAAGACAAATTCTTCAGAACATAAAGCAAAATTTTATATTTGGTATAATATTGTAGTTTAATTTGATTTGAAAATCGTATAATTTGATTATATAATTCACATAATTTTAATTCCGAAAGTTTTATATTAGTATAAAAAACTCGGATTTCGAAAAAAAGTCTAAAAACTGCCTATAATTAAATGTCACACACAATAATTTGTAATGTTTATGCAATTTTCGTAATTTTAATTAATTACTCTTAATGAAAACCAAAGATTCCGCTAACGAAAGATTGACATAATAGATAATTCCGTTAAATGACATTAGAGTTTGTGCTATATTTTATTCATTTATAAAATATAGTTCACAATTTTTTACTGTTAAAATCAAGACTAGATATATTTTTTGCTTTTAAGCAATTAAAGCAAACATGACAACTCTTGACATGTTTTGAAAGTTGAAATTTAATGAGTATTCAATGAATAATGCAAACATTTGAGTGTTAAATATGCAATTAATAGAAAAATTTTACATTGACATTGTTTTTAGATTAAATTTAAATCTTTGTTAATAATTATCAAAAGTTTAATAAAAGTTAAAACTATTAATAATGTAGATTTTAATTCAAATTATAAGTTATTTTGAAAATTAAGCGTTCAATGATAATATTCCCATTCGTTACATCGAAACTCATTACTGCGTACTGGTTCTCAATTTCGCTGCAATGAGTTTCGTTGTAACGTATATATTGGAATCAATCTATAGACTAATCTAACAGATCCAAACCAACACTAACATACTATCACTACGGTTAGTATTTTCGTTGAAAATGCTGCATTTTTTCTTTAATTATATAACCTGGAGTTTAATATTGTAACACCTATTAAAGATAACAGTTTAAATAAAAGAGGTTTTAGTTTCCCTGATTTTCACGGATTTTGCAGTTTTGTAAAATATTCCCGGATATGCACTTAATCTGAAAAATGTTCCCGTTTCTGGAATATTTTTCAAAATATCGTTAAAAATAGAATGTTAGTATTTAATAAATTTTCAAATTCAATGTAAAAGTATAAATTAGAGCAACAATTATTTTAGTTTTAAGAAAATGTTTATAAAAGTTTTAAAGATTTGCTATTTTAGAAAAATATTTCGTATTTGAAAATTGAAAAAAAATTTTCGCTGATCTTTTCCCGGTTTAATACCTTTTTTGTTCCCGGTTCACTCTCGTTTTAAGCACTTTTTAGTCCCGGATAATACTAACCTTAACTATAACCTAACCTAAACTACCCTAAACTACTATAGTCTAAATTAAAGAATATGGAATTACTGTAATGAATATTCGTTGTAATTAACATTTGCTGTAAAATATTTTGCGTTAATTATAGTTCGTTGTATTGATCACACGGTAACAAATTTTTTCTGTAATGTGGTTCGCTGTAACGGATGGATACGCATTTGTATTTATTTAAAACTTGTTAAATATTTTAATTTCAGTATAAAGAATGAGTGGGAAAATTTGAAAATGATTTTATTTTAAGTTTAAAACTCAACTTAAATTTAGTTTTAAGTCTATTTTAATAATAAACGCTCTGAATATCGTTTACAATTTAGTTTATTCAGTGTAAGTTTTAAATTTTATTTATAATAATAGATGCAAATATGAATTTAACTAAATTTAACTAATTATTCGGTCAAAAATGCAAATTTAAAAAAAACGATTTTAAAAAATTATCAAACTATATTTAGAAATTTATTTAAAAGCTTTTGATTATCATATTTTAAGATAAATTATGAGTTGAATATATATATACCGTATAACAAGTTATTCAAAATAGTTTATAACGAAATAGCATTCGTTTTAATATTTTTAGTTAATAATAACTATCGTATAAAATATATTTCATCATTTTGTTCTTCCAATTAAAAGTCAATATAACAGAGACTCAAGAGTGCGACATATTTGACTCGCATTATGGATATTAAAATAGGTTTCCGTTATGACACTAATCATATATAATTATTCGCTTTCCTTTTATAACGTAAAATTAACTTTGTTTAATAATCATTTGTTTTTGTGTAAAACTTTCGCCTTTATTAATAAAACAAGAACTACACGTTATTAAAGAGTTCACTTTTTGAAAACTTGTATTCGACAAAAATATAATAAAATGTAAATAACTACCCATAAACTGTTAGCGTTAGAGAAAATCTGTTTATTTTTCCAACAATGGTTCTTTTAAAAAATACTCCAATCCGCAAAAATCCCTTTATTAATATAGAGACTGACAGACAGTATATCCTTGCTGTTCTAGTTCTCGACGATCTTCGTCTTCTCTTATTTGTCTGCGTAATTCTGTGTCTTTTGTTGATTGACTATTCGATAAATTTCCTATTTTCTTTTAGTTATGTCATTTACTCGTTAGTCGTTTTCGTTCAATTTCTTGTCTTTTAAATTCTATATTTTGTCGTTTTCTTCTCTTACGTTACCTATCCTTTGTTTTCGATACTTATCTTTTCTTAAATTATTTTTTTAGTGGTATAGTTAAAGATAAATATAAGATAAAATTTGTTATGAATATTGTAAAAATCTTTGACAACAAAAACGAAATTTTATTTTTCTGCAATAATAAATTTGTTTTCATTAATTGTAAATTAAAAAAACCTTATTGTTAGAGCACTATATTGTTTAATACACATTTATATTTGAAAGTATAATGAGTAAAGACCGGATTTTCGCATAAAAGAATATAAAAGCATAAAAAGCATATTTTGAAGCTTTTTGCGAAAAAGAATATGCGAATATTCTTTTGCATATTTCTAGTTTAAGTGGATTATTGAGGCACATTTAGTAGTTTTTTGGAAATGTGCACATGTGCAAATGAGGCACATGTGCAAAATTTTTTTAAAAATTTTAATAATAATAAAAATGTTAAATTTATTTGCTAAACGATTAAAAAATTTAAAATTGACTTATTTAATAAATTCAGAAAAGAATAAAAGTTTTTTATGATAATTTTTAAGATTATTTAAGATTTTTTTTTGAGAATATATGAATATTTGAGAATATTTAAGACTTTTTATGGGAATATTTTTGAGAATATTTTGAGTATTTTTTGAGAATAAAAATCCGGTCTTTAATAATGAGTATTGCTACAGAATTTCAAATATACTATATCTCAATGAGCCTAATAATACAACTGTTTTCACGAGTCTTAACATTAGTGAAGATGTATGGCTATCAACGTGTAGTTAATGTGCAGTTACCAACTCTAAGGTATGGTAAAACTGGAAGATTGATATATACCAGAGGAACTCTAAATCTGGACAAAATTTTTCGCGGTAGAGTTCAATGCTTACAAATTTTAAATTTTATCCAATAATAGAAAACGCGTCAAATTTAAAATTTACTAAATAAACAAAAATTACTTTACGATAATTGTCTAATAATTTCTTCAGCAATCTGTTTGGCATTCTTCAACCTCTCAGATGATAATCTTAAGGCTTATACCAACTGATTCCTCTAAATATAAGCTTTAAAACGGTATATTTATTGTTATCTGATCCAATTGTTTTAAAATTAATCCGGTTTTGAACAATTAGATCGTTTAACAATAAATATACCGTTTGAAAGCTTATAATTAGAGGATTAGAATGTCACCATTCTTAAACAAATCGGTTGATTGGTTCAAGAATGACAAATTAGTGGCAGAAGAAGTGGATAGATTATTTTAATGACGTAGTTTTGTTTTCGCTTTTAGCGTTTTGAAATTGACGCGTTTTCTATTATTTGATAAAATTTTCACTTTGTATGCGCTGAACTCTAACGAAAAAAATTTTGTCCAGCTTTAGATTTCCTCTAGTAATAGCACTATAGGGTAAAAAATTTTTAAAGCCTTTCAATATTAGGACATTTTATATCTTGTTTTTTGTTTAGCATCCGTTTAAACAATATTTTTGTTTTAAAGCATTAAAATGTCAAACTAAAGCTCAAATAAAAGCTTAAGCTCAACTACTTATGTGTAGCTTAAGCTGAATTGCATCTTAAAATTATGAATATGTTAACGATGGCAGACTGAGACGCAAACGAAAAAATAAGAATCTTATTCAAGAGATGCCAACTTTTTAATGCATACTCTGCTTCGTTTAATCCATATGTTCAGTATTGATAGTTTTCTATTAACAATAAAACTGATTATTTATTTATAGTAAATTAATGTTTCACTATAAACGTAAATTTAGAAAAATTCTATTAATAGATGACACAGTATTACGTGATTATTTATAACTGACGAATAAGCATCTGTTCATTGATTTGATTTTGTTTTACCAAATAATATTTATTGAATTAAATGCAATAAAAATAAATAGCAAAATTCTTTACTTATTCTTTACAAGCGATAAATTAATCTGAAAGTTAATATGATTATTACAAGTCTAACTCTCGTAAGTCTGAATGTGAAAGTAAATAAATTAGAAATACTAAAAATAGCTGACTGTAATTCGTAAGCACGAAAGCGCCGTTATTTGCGTCTACATGTTCTCAAGTTCGCTAAAGAATATCATAATAAGCTGTACAGTTAGTGAATGCGTTGTGATGTGAAAACTTTTTAAAGTTTAAACATTCAACCCATAGAAAACATGTAGACATTGCACCAAACACTCTATTTATTGTGCGTAACGCTAACTTTAAACTAATTCTAATAAGTACTGGATATATACCAAAATATCTGCTTTTTTGATTCGTTGGGGTAACACTAATTCACTAAATCCTAGTTATCACGTATGCAAATATTTTTATCTTTTCATTTTCCTCAGATTTATTGTATTTATTAATGTTTGTGTAAGTTTGACTGCATTTTAACATCCAATTTCGTGTTAAATATTTTGTTTTCAATTAAATCGTGGTTTACTCGTTCACAACAATATATTGATATATTGATTGTTTCCATCTATTAAAGCAAAATTCGACATTTCGTGTAATTGTTTTTTGGTTGATATATTAAGTTAATATCAAAAAGACATGCAAATATTTAGAGATGAACTCTTTGAGGCAAAGTAGTATTCATAAAATTAGAGAAATACCATTACAATCCATTGAAATTGATGATCATTACGATGTTTTAAAAGAGATTGGATCAGGAGATTATGGCAAAGTTATTTTGGCCATTCATAGAGCAACTGGTTCTCAAGTGAGTTTATTTCATTTTTTATTAAATAACCATTATTTTTATTAATAATAAACTTATTTCTATATAAATTTGTGATTTAGGTTGCATTAAAAGCAGTGCCAAAAGCTACCACTACTATAAGAGATTTTCTTATTGAGTTTCATTATAGCTATTTTTTATCTCCACATAAAAATATATTGGATTCTTATGATGTCGCGTTTGAGACTCCAGAACATTATTACTTTGCTCAAGAAGTGGCTCCGTTTGGAGATTTATGGCAGGTAATTACCAACACTTTTACCATTTATTCTTATTTAAATATCCAATTATGATAACTGATATTTTTGAGTAATTATTATTAATGTATATCGACTGCACAAAAATTATTTTTTGAAAATAATTCATTTACAAAATTGAGTATTAATCGAAATTAATAGAAATTATTAGTTTACAGACAAATAAGCAAAAATTCACATAAATAATATTCTATTAGAATTTTGATTAGGCATTGTGTTTTCCGGAATGGGGTATGTTTTAAACATAACTATATTTCTGAAAGTGTTCATCAAAAATTTCTTAAAATTTTATAATTTTTTTTGTTTAGAAAGTTAGAAAATTCATCGAAATTATTTATAATTATTAGTTTTTTAAAATTTTTTATGATAGAAATTCAAACCTGTCGAACACTATTTCAATTTGAAAAAAAACTTTCATGTTCTCAGTGATATTTATAGATTTTAAAAATGTTAGAATATCCAACAATTTTTATTTTAAAAATAGCATTACAGTAATTGTCGGCACAGTATTACAATTGACTTTTGGCATTTTTATTTAATTATTCTGTATTTTTAACAAGGCTGTAGAGCGAACAAGTGGTGTTGGATTAAACGAAAGTGATGTTAAAATTGGTACGTAGTTTTGTTTAAATAAATAAATAAATTCGTCTAAATTAAAAACATCCGATTTTAAAAAACAAACTTAAGTTTATTATTGAATGAATTTATTCAAAACATATATTCTATAGTTAGAAAATAACACTATAAAGTAGCTTCGATGGCAAATCATAACATTTTCTTAAAATTTTGTTTATTAATAAATATTTTGCATCAGAAATTTTAATATATATTTTATAACAGTATTATGTTTTATTATTGTTTGTTTTAGTGGTGGAACAAATAAGTTCTGCGTTGGAGTTTCTTCACGATCAGGACTTAGTTCATAGAGATGTCAGGTATAATAATCATTTTTAATTGAAAATAATGATAAAACCATAAATAATGAATTCATAGATTATATAGCGCTAACCTTTTGTAGTCGCATCAAAACTTTTATACTACATTTCTTGTTGTTATTAATTTGTTACAAAAAATACATTAATGTATTTAGTAAGTGCTTCTGAAAGAAATTTTATATAGAATAAACAGGCGAACTTAAAATTATTAACCTCTATATTAATATTCGTAACATTTATTTAAGTTTTTGTCCAATTAATTTGTAATCCATTGTTTTAGTTTTAAATAATTTGACTAAAAACTTATAGACAAATCCAAATAAACTATTACATCTGATTTAGAATTGTTGCCTTAAAAGAAATACGAAAAATAGACTATTTTGATATATTTAACATTTATAGTGTATAACATTTGCTTTGCTTTCTATAGTGATTATAATTAATGCTTTTTACTTAATGCATAGAAATTGGTTGCGTGTATGTTTTGAAAAAAATTCGATTCAATTTAAGATAAACTGCTTAGTTTTTTAACGCTTTATTAATTCTACGGTGTTTTACATTAATTAATATATTTCCGTATTAACAACTGTCAAACTGTAATTCTCTGGTTTGAGTACCGGTAGTCGAAACCGCTAATACATTTACAGACATTTAGACGTTTCGTAAGTTCTTAGTTTGATCAATTTTTGGAACTCATCCATTGCTTATTTAAGGTTTTTTTAAAAAATAAAGTGACACATTTTTATGCAGCCGTTTAAAGTTTACACATTATCGTCTATTTCAATATATGGGAAGTAGGTTTTAGAGAGATAACACGCAATTGTGTTTTGGATTGTTTTCTAATAATTCGTGTTAATATGAGCTCTCATGCCATGTGCTCTATTTATGCTAACGTTATCCGTTCCTCGCTATGAGTGGGAGAAATTTTGTATAGTAAATATTAGTTTCTTTCCAAGAAATAAGGGATCAATTTCTCAAATTTTCAATTTGGACTAAAGGATCTAAACATTGAGTTTATAGCTTGTTATACTTGCGATTATCAGTCACTTTTTAAAGTTTCAACCAAAACAGCGCATGCATAATGTTATAAATTACATAATTATGTTTTAATGATGTAGTTTTACATCACTTACACTACAGTTTTCTGTTGAGAGCATTCTTAACGCTTATAAATTCACAGAAATTATGCGAAAAGGATTAGATAATATGAAACCGTTTATTTAAAATTATAATCATTTAGGATTTATTTCATTCCTAACCGTGTATTAGCATTATTTTAATCTCAAAGAAAGTTGAAGTAACATTAGTGTATGCATTGTGAATGATTTTTAGCGTGACTGACATTATTTTAATATACCGTACTGTTAAATATGATATAAAGTTAATCTGTATATAAATTATACTTTTAACGAAATTTCTAATATTGTAATATTATAAATATAAATGTAAAAGAATTCCATTAATTTAATTTAAAATAGAGCCGAAAATGTTCTGATTTACACACCAAACCTCACGAAAGTAAAGTTAACTGATTTTGGTTTAACACGAAAGTCAGGAACATTGGGTAAAAATCTAGTTTAATCAAAGCGTAATTAAAATTGTTTGAAATTATTCAGTTAAAAAAAGAGTGAAATCGTTACCAAGTTGTCCACCAGAAGTATGGGAAGCAGTGATGATGGAAGGATATAATATTCATATTGGAAGTGATGTTTGGCAAAGTTAGTCAAAACCTATTGAATTGAATTGAATTTGATTTCCATGTATTGAATGTATAGTTGCAATGATGATGTTTGTGACGTTAACGTGCAGATTTCCGTGGGACAAAGCAGACATAACTGATGCTAAATTCACTGAATTCGTTGAATGGCAGAAACGAAAGACTACGCGCACACCTAAAGAATTTCGATGCTTTTCTTCACGTTTACTTAGACTGATGAGGCGTTTAATGGAAATAAAGCCGTCAAAGCGCTATCCTGTAACTGAAATAAACAAATATCTCAGAGATCGATGGCTTGTGCTTAGATCTCCAAAAGGTTCATCCGTTCATTCAGAGCAATCAGAGGTTTGCTAATATTTTAAAGATATAATCGAACAACTATTTTATTGACATTAATTA
The DNA here is from genome assembly GCA_034698025.1 of Phthiracarus crinitus. Taxonomy (NCBI): domain Eukaryota; kingdom Metazoa; phylum Arthropoda; class Arachnida; order Sarcoptiformes; family Phthiracaridae; genus Phthiracarus; species Phthiracarus crinitus. Next base: position 13,438 of record JAQGAW010000540.1, read on the forward strand.
TATTAATACAACTGGTTATCATTATATTGTTTAATGATATAAATGTTTGATTTGCTGGTAATAGGAAGACGTGAATGGCAGCGGTGTGTCGAGAAGCCTATCATGCAGTCATTTATTGCATCCACACTCACGTCAATCGAAAATGCATGACTGGATTATGCAAAGAAGAGCAAAAGATGATCAAAACACTTAATCGTGATCTTAACGTTTACATACATTTCATTTATTATTCGCAAACTATTTTCGGTTTTGTTTTTATCTTATTATAATTTAAACGCAATTAAGTGTAAGTTTATATAACGTTATACTGTTCTGTACACTGTATACTCAATTCATTGTTAACACATCTTTAACGTTAGAAATTTGTACAAAAAAATAATCATTTACTTTGTTTGTAGTCATAATTAATCGTTTAATTAGAATTATATGGAAACTAATTTATTATTCCTAAATTAAATTTTACACATTTTAAAATTATTACTTAATTATGGCAGAAATAATTTATTATTCATAATTCGTTTAATTATTTAAAAATACATACAATTTCAATTGAATTCATTTTATTTAATTTTTAGACCAATTTATATGGTTGTTTGATATTAATCTTATATAATGTCTATGGCAAGTGTTTATGGAATTTTTATATATGAATTGAAAATTTTAGTTTCAACATTTTTTAATTAATTTTTTTCATATAGAATTTACTAAAACTTTGTAAGGTTTAGCATTGGATAAATATGTCAATGGTAAGTAAATTAATTTAGAAATTGAGGAATGCTTTTTAAATCCATTAATTCCACTTGTGATCACTTTCTTCTTTATTGTCTTCGTAGATGTTCCTAGAAATTATTTTTTTAAAATTAAATCAATTTAATTTCGATATGAAAAACCTTAATAAACATATTAAAAAATAATTAACAAAATTTGATTAGAGTTAACAATAAAAAATAGAGAAATAGTTTATATTTAATCACGTAATGGTAAGCATGATCGGCCGCACCTCACAAAATAAAAAATGAAATTTAATATTTAGCAGATGTGCGGTTTATCCATAGGGCGATGAGGCGATGGGGCGCTGCTTTTCATCGTTAAAGGGTATTTTGATTATTTATATTGTTTGATAGTGATAAATATCGATCATCAATCATCCGCTATCATAGATTAGTAGACGGTTATAGTTTCGATTGGTTTAAGTCAGAAACGTATAAAATTATATATACTTATACATACTAATAAGTATGATTTATCCCATATATGACTTTCAAACTTTCAAGTAAAACTAAAAGCGAACATTTTTGTAATGTTCTTATATAATTAATGAGATAAGGTATTTTTAACTCTTTCTTTTTAAACGTTTTTACTGCCAGTCATATTAATTACTGATATTACTTTATTTTTTTTTCGGTTAATTTAAGAGTTTCTGTTTGTCAAAAGTTATAGCATAGTATATCTATCGCCACATCAGTTAATTGAATATGGAATTTCATAATCATTACGCTTTACAGATCGGCATTCAATAAAATGATATTAAAACAGTTATTAATTTTATATCACAATTAATGAACTTTTTAATATAATTAATTAATTTACTTAATAACTGATTAACACTTTATTATATAGTATCATATAATACTAGTCGATGATCGCTTTTTCTTAATTATAGCGCGTTAAGCCATAAAACCAAAGGAATTTTAATTTATGCAATAGAACTGTATATATTAAACTTTCATAAACATTAATTAAACAGAACTGACTCCAATAATAAGCACATCTTGTTTTCACGTTTTTCTTAGCCTTATTTAACTAAAAGTTAACAATAAACAAAATATGTAAGCGAAAACTTTCAAAGAATTATTATTTATTATTTTCTCTTCGATCTCACGACTGACGTGTGAGAACGGAGTATGAGAAATATTAAAGATAAAATGTTAAGTATCATAACTGGTAAGCCTTAGTATAACGTATGTTACAACTGTGCAATGTTGTCAAATAGCAAATACTAGTATCATTAATTTATCAATCATTTTAATAAATGATCGAAACGATGTTAGTAAAAGTGAACTTAATTATTCTGATCATATTGTTTTTAGTTTTAAATTGATTATTATCAAATATTTGTTTTCTTTTTTAATAATTAAATTATTGCTCAAAGCAATATAAAAAAAGTTTATTTATTAAATTATAAAAAGCTTATACTTTTAACGTTTATAAATCTCAAAGCAAACTCTTTAAAACAAATTTGTTTAATTATAATTACATATAATTGAAAGCTATTACATTTGGATTGTTATATTATTATATGGTATTATTCAAGAATCGTATTTCATTTTTATATTTAAAATTTAAATTATAACCATAATTAATGAAAGGCAGTCCAATAAAATCAGTTGAATAAATTCATCACGAGTTTTAATAAATGATTTGATAAAATTTTGATAAATGGCTAAATCCCAAACCCTTACTTTCGATCCTTATTAAAGCTTGGAATCTGAACATGAACTCAAATCTCAGTTTCATAACCTGAACGTGACTCTTAAGGATTTAAGTTAAACCTCAAAAAACTTTGAACCCCAGTGTAAACTATGTTCTATAAAACACTAAAATATGATTTTCCAAATTAGATTTTTAAATTTAATGTTATTAAAGATACATAGATATTTTCATGTCACAAAATTCTGAAAATTATTAAAAATTTAGGAATTCCTAAATAATTTAACTTCAAATTATAATAAATTGGAGATTTCGAAAAAACACAATGCTTTAAAATGCAGTCATGCAATCTTATAATAAATTTTAGTAATTAGTTAAGTATTAAACATTGATCGTATTTGATCTTCAGTCAAATGAGATCAATCCATTGACCGCAAACAATGCTATTAATGTTAACTTATTATTGATATCACTGACAATAACTTATTAGTATTTTTAGTAATATTATTTTGAAACTTATTTAGTTAAAGAAAAGTTCATATCTATAAAATTCTGAACTAATAACTAATGTATTCCAGAAAATTACATTTATATTTATTATTCGAGTCAATATGAAAAAATTTAGCAATTCGTTAAATAGTTAGAGTTATGTCTTTAATTCGTGATAAAGTTTGTATCAAATTCTTAATTGAAGTGAACTGATAATGTCGAGAACTTATATTTCTCGTAAATGTTAAAAATAATTTTCCTTATGAATTATTTATCGCATTATAAACAATTAAGTTTAAATTAGGGTTAATATAGAATATAGAATATACTATAGTAGGTAATTAGGTATGTAGTCATCATTCAAAAGAAAACTATTAAAGAAAAACTTCAAGGATATTTAAATAATTTTATGCATTAAATACATTTGGGTTTAAATATTTTATGCTGAATTTTATAACTTTATTTATTAGGGATTTACCTTCATATTACGCTTCAATTATGGAAAAAGCAAAATTCTTATGAATTTATGAGTTAATAAAATTAGTTATCATTAGATATAATTATTCAAAATGTGATTTTCATTTTATGTAAATAATTTAAGTCTTAAAAAGCCATACCTGTAAAAATGTCAACTGGTTTAGCGTTAGATAGAAATTGAATTGGCAACTTGTAAAATTGTGAAATGCTAAGTGGATGTCCAGTATATGTCTGGGTCATCATCGATCGATTTATTAGCGGAGCCGCTATGTAATAAATTGGTGAATTTTTAATTCTCGTTGTTTTCCTATTATAAATAGCGCTCGATGTGAACGGAAACAGTGCAAGTAAAACAATTGTAAGAAAAAATAGGTAATACTGTCGGATGATAAAAGCTGAATACAGAGACCTATAAAATTAAAGTTTTCAAGGTTATAGTTTTTTGTAAGAATTCCAAAAAATTAAAATTCAAACATGCGGTTAATGACATTTAAATTTGTGGGAATCCAACTCTTTTCTGTTTGATGCATGACCATCATTAACCTCCCATTTGATTTTTGTTTATTTCATTACTAAACCGTATGCCCAATAAAATTTTTTAAAAGAATAATGATCGTTCGTAAAAATGATGATTTAAATTCGAAACTCTAATTCATGACAGTTTATCTAAATATCATCAATCAAATTATTGAACCAATGAGAAAAATTTTGACTTAATTAAATGCAATAAATTTTTTAAAAAATCTACGAAATATTCTTTAGGATTATGTTAACTGTGTATTAAAATTTACTCAATGAAATATACTATTAGATCGTGATTTGAAAACTGTGAATAATTTTTACGACTATCGAACCCTCAATTTCAGTTTATGTTTTAACTAATATATTCTTTCAAACAATTTTGATCACAGTCTTATACACAAATTTATTAGTTTTTTTAATGCATAATGTATAAACTAACTCATTAAAAAAATTTAATACAGCCTATATTCCGCATTACTCGGTATTAAATACATTTGTAAAAGTCGTGTGGATATTTGGAAAATAAATTAAATTAATATCCATTTATTAACCAAAAAATCTAAAATGACATAAATAAATAAAAAAATGTTAGTCACTATATCATTAGTATATCTCTGATACTATTATCATATTGCACTTGAAATACTATTTTAACGAAATAATTTAATCTTTATATAACAAAAGCTGAACCCTATCCATCATATTTTACGATATCATTATGACATACGAGAAAAGTGTGAAAATTAAAGATTAATACATTAACTCACACGAATAATATTTGATTTGTGTGAGAAAATAAATAAATAAAATTTAAATATGTTTAAAAGCAACATAAATAACTGCCATCATTTACCAACAATTTTTACATGGATTCAAAATGTTCGAAATTAATTATGAAAACAAAACAAAACAAATTAATCCTCACATAATATTTTACAAATTTCTTACCTGTTAAACATTATATATGATTTATTTGTATAATCAAATTATTAAACTATCAAATGGTTTAATAAAAAATATATTAATATACTGTATTTATATACTCTATATATATATAAATAAGTTATATAATTAGTTATATAAAAATGGGTAATAAAATTGATATCACATTATTTAATTAAAAAACGATTACAAAATAAATAGTTAATTAAGTGATGTCACAGATGAGAGACAACTTTTGGTTTTTGTTAACTTATCAATACATATGCGATTGTGGTAATAACTTATAAAAGTTTGGTTCGTTGTATTTATATGCGAATAAGTTAAGGTTTAAGCATCTTTAAAGAGGTATTGGAAGAGGCGGAGCGAGTTTTATATTAACTTTGTGAAAATTATTTTACTTTTGAGAATGTTCTGCCTCTAATAATATATTACTTTATGCTGTCAATTGAGTGGTGATGACTATCAGTTATGCACTTATTTTTTCTAACTTTAAATCTTAATGAGTCGAAAATCAAGATCAATAAAAATAACCACTAAGAGAATTGAAATATTTTCTAATTATCACTAAATTTAATTTTAATGATGTTTACAGATGTATTACATTTACGAACTCAGGAATTTCCCAAAATGTAAATAAACAAAATAACACTATGAAAGGTATTTAGCGTGCACTTCATCACATATCCTTCTTTAACTAAATATTTGCATCATTGAATTTCAGTTGTACGCCAGTATAACCAGACACTGGCTATTAATTGTGAATCACACCATTTTTCTTTTGTGGTAATTTGAGATCAAAATTTGTGCAAATCTAACATGTATTATGCATCTCTGCATTTAACGCGTATTATATATGCGTATTTTTGTACAAATTTAATTTTAACGCTTTATTAAAACACTCTTGACCTATCTTTATAGCATTTATTTATTGGAGCATAACGTTATTAATAAAAAATTGTTTTTTTTCTTAAAACATATTTTTATAATATAGCTTTTCCGAACGAAATAAAATTAGAGCGAAAATACCAACTTTATAAAACTCGTTTTTAATAGAATCAAATTAATTTTATGATTAAAAATAAAATCAATTTATCTTCGATACAGAGTGATAGTAATATTTATCTGTAAATCTGTTTGAAAAAGATAAAACAAAAAACTGAATTCACAATATATTATCGAAGTTAAAAATTCCAAATTGTTTTGAAATAATTTAAGTATACAATTCTATCGAACGTATAAGTAAGGAATTGCTTTTATATTCGTTTTATTAATATTAGAATTAAAATTTTTGCTAATAAAAAATAAATATATCCATGATAACTGTCAAATACAAATATGATTTTATTTTAAAACTTTTTAAGAAAATTATTATATTGAATTCAAAACTGTCTTAAAAAGTTTTAAAATAAAATAAAAAATAAACCTAAAACTTTCTTAAAACGGATATAATAATTTTATTTTTAGATATATATAATTGTTTTTCCATTGTGTACTTACGATTTATGCAAATTACGCAATATTCTTGAATTTTAATATTTGAATATTTAGGAAAAGGAGAAATTACTAACCTCTTTAATTGTGCATAAAATATTACCATTTTAGGAAATTAATTCTATAATCATCATATTCCACAGAAAAGTGTGTAAAATAATGACATTACTTTTTATCTTTGGATAGTCAAGTGAAAATACCTAAAATCAAACAAAAATTTAAAAAATTTTCATAAAAACAGGAAAGAAATTTTTTTGAAAAAAATTAAAGGTACCGTAATAATATTTTAAGCAACTTTCTCAGAGGAATAGAGACTCAAGTTACGAAAAAATTGTTGGGCCGGGCTTTTTTATTCAAAATATAAAAGCCCGAAAATTTTGATTTTGGAACAAAATATTCTAAACAAATAATATGTTAGCATTAATAACTGTAAAATATTGCAGAATACTATTTATTATAATCAAAGTTTACTAAATAATACATATGTATAAAATATTGTTATCGTGGAGCAAAATAAATAGAAACTAAATTAGTTGTGATTTTGGGAATAAAGATAAATATTAAGGAAAATCAGGTCGGGTCGGGCTTTTGCCGAGTTCGGGCTTATATAGGGCTCGGATCTTAATTTTTTTAACGATCGCATAGTCTAGTCCCTATCTGTGTATAACAAGGATTTGCATCGTGTTTTTAATATCTAATATATTTATTAATTATTAAAAATAATTTAAAGAATGATTTTAGACAGTTGTTTAAAGATATACAATTAAACTATTTGAATACGCTTCGAGAATACTAAACTTACAGCAAAGTTATTCAACGAACTGAATGATGATGAGACAGTGGAGGCTTGTCTGCAACGTATTCCAATAATTGGATTGTATATCAATTTTAATTTTCTGCCTAAAATTTATTCCTTCAATTGAGAATTATAATTAATAAGTTAAAAGCACAGTTCAAATACATTTTTAAAATGTATAATATTTTTTTTCTAAAACTAATATATTAGTTAATATAAGAAAATATGCATTAACCCACGAAAAACTGAGCTCTCTATTAAATGTCGTGAATTGTTTTATTATTTATTTAGATTTCCAATAATAAGTTCATTTCAAATTTTCGTATGATTTTTTTGAATAAATATTTTAAATAAAACTTTTATTTTATTTATTTATTTTGTGCTTCTCTTCTATATTGGAAATTAAAATTTTAAAAATAGATAATGGAAATAAAAAAATTGTTCATAAAATTACAAACTTCGTAAAAGCTAGTAAGAAATTATATGATAAGCGCTTATTTTCCTGTATCAGAAAATAGGAATAAACATAAACTTTCTTATAATTTTACTGTCAGTCTTAAACACATCAGAGATTTTGTTTGACCAAATCTTTACAAGTAGTTTCATAAGAACAGCGGCGTAACATCGCATAACAAGTATACACGAATCAGAATAAGCTAACATTATCTAACAATCAATATTCAATTATTTTTTTACTTTTGTAAAAATTTTTAATTTTAATATTAAATGAAACAATAATTATATTGGATTGAAAAATGACAATTGGTTTTGGCATGTGCTTATTTACAGAAGAGGTTGTTATCCTGTAGCTTAAAAGCAGCGATTCAAACGTTCATAAATGGCATGAGACCGACAGAACACAACAACGCTTTTGGTTTAACCAATGGGGGGACAAGCGATTGCCCACTTCGACCAATCTGTAAGTACAGCACTGAATGTGTTCATATTGAACATATGTTTTACCTCATTGCACAATAGGTTACTGTACGAAAACAAAACGTAAATTAATATAAATTGCTTTCATTTAAGTATTTATTATATTATTTATATAAATTTTTGATTACAGTACAATCATAGTCTAATTAAAAAAACGCAAATATAATCATTTAAAGTTCAAATACAATTATACATATGATTGATTTACGATTATTAGTTTAATTAAAATTATACATCGCTTATAAGATTACACGTAATAATAATAGCTTTGCTTAAAAGTAAAAAAAAACAACACTGAAAAACTATTAAAAAGTTAAATACATTTAGTTTCAAATCATTTATATTCTTAACTTAATATTAAGAATTAAAAGGTAATAAGTTATTCAAAAGTAATACTATAATTAGTTTTGCATAAATTTTAGTAAAAAAAAATTTAGCAAAAAATGATTTTTTAAAATTCAATAATACTAATAATTACAATTCTATTAAATATAAATAAACATTTTTGTGGTCCCATTATCACTAAGAGTTTATGACTTTTGCTACACTTGTTTTGATTTGTACTGAAATATGCTAACATAAAGTACTAATCTTTGTTGTGATTTTCGTTTTCAAGCATCGAATCGAGTTGATTCGATAAGTTAACTAACATCGTCTCGATGTCGTCAAACGGATCAATTACTGGCCCAATATTTTCAGTGTGAAAAAATGGATTCAAATTTCCTCTATTTTATAATATAAAAGTTGTAATAAATCGAATATAGTATATGCGGATATAGATATATATATAATTAAAGTGAATAAAGTATACCCTTCTTTGAAGTCCTTTTTATGCAGATTTGATGCTTGCGTTTGATTTTTTGATGATAATTTAATTTCATCTTAAAAAAGAAATTTTCAAAAGTTAAAATATCAATCAAACACTTTAATTATTTATTACCATTTATATCAAATTAAAAGCTATCAAATGGGAATCAAAACTTTCAAGAGAATCAACTATTTTTTCGGTTTCGAATTAATTAGCATAACATTTGAAATTTATAAGCAATTTTATTTTCCTCACGCTTTTTTACATTTAGAAGTGTCAATATTATTCTATACAAATTAATTCTAAGTTTTACAAGTTTTATAACGCTTTATAATGATTAAAGTGACCCGCAATTGCATTACTCAATAAAATTATGCATACAGATAAACGCGTGAACGGTGTTTGAATTTTACAGTTAAAGTTATTATACCAAATCGGATATACCGTAATAAACTTATATACGGTATATCATATCATATTATTACACAAACGAAAAGTTCAAAAACGTCTGTGTAATCTGAACTGCGATTCTTTCGCAACGTATAAAATTAAGAATATTTAAATTAAAATATTTTCACGTAAATTTAGAATAATAAAACGGTTTTTGATGTAACATCAACTTTTAAATGCATCATAAGAGCCCTAAAGTGTTTCTTAATTATTATTTATCGTAATTACTTTTAATAAAATATAATTTTTTCATGAAATTTATAATTTTATCTTACTTAGCAATTATGTTAGGATTTAAAGTATACGACTGCACAAATTTGTAGTATTTGTAGATTTTTTGGATTTAATAATGTTTTTAATGATATGTCTCTTTCAAGAATTCAGGGTTAAAAAAAGCCAATTTTATAGAAATTCTTTCATACAATGGCTTAATAGAAAATTTCTGTTAAAAGCAACTCAATTTGGATTCGAATAAGTATAAACTTAGCATTAATTTAACGGGTTTTGTCGATTAAGTTTGGAATATTCCGTTTTATTTTGGAATGTATTTTCCATATGAATATACTAATTAATTATTCTATAATTAATTTTAATTTAATAAAAAAATTTAATAATAATTTTAGAAACCAGACATCGCAACATTAAAATGTGCGAGCGATCATAAAACTAGGCTTAATTGATTTTAACAGGCAGTCATATATTTTAATATCGTATTTTAATAGTATCAGATTGTAACACTATTTTAGACTAATTTATTTGATTCAACAAAACTACCATAAATAATACCCAATTAAAATAGAACCCAAAACATATAATCAAATATTAAACAGAATTTCACGCTTTTATTTACAATATATGCATAAATTTATAGGAAATAGAAGCGAACTCAAAGAAATTTTCTCATCAAACTTTCCAAATAAATTATGTAATAATTGTGTAAATGTAAGTGTTTGTCTAAACAATTTTATCCTAAATTAACAGTTTTTTAATAAATTTATCAAAATTCTGTGCAAACTATTTATATTATTCTTAGTTTTGTAATTTTAAACAATAATTCAAAATAAAAAAATTGATTAAATAATATGAATTTTGTAACGTATATATGATATTTATGTACAGTATATTAAAATTTAGAATTTTCAATCATAAGCAACATTAAGACGTCTTTGAGTATTCCAAAGACGGGAAGACATGGTCAAATCTATAAGCTCGTTTAACTTTCTAAAAAAACTAAAAATAATAAATTAATACATAGTATTTATTGCTATTCTGCAACAGACATATGCATTATCCTATATCTGTTATTCACAACTATTTTTTTGATTAGGAAATATAATTTAAATTTAATAAATATAAAAAATATTGTTTATGATTAATCGTAGTACCAGTAGAATCTAATTTTAAAATAAGTTTGCAAACAAAAGTTTTCTAAACAAAACAAAATTACTTAGTTTTAGCGCAAATATAATTCATAGTTAATGCAAATCAAATGAAAATAAAAAATGGTCGCACGCTTAAGCATTTTATAACTATATTATACAGCATTTAATTTCATAATTTTAGTTTTATGAATATTAAATAATAATCGGGCGAAAATTTTCAAATCATATGAATAATGCAGAATAAGCTTAATACTTATTCAGTTTACCCCAAAAAGCAGAAAATTGCCTGAAAGCTCATAGACATACAGTCTCTAATCTAGGGTAATATAAAAGTAATAAAACATTGTTTTTAAATCATTAAAGAACAAATCTTTAAATAGTTTTTAGATAATAACTGCAATTATACTAAGTTTACCGCAAGTATAGCATTATAGATAAATAACATTTAAGTAGAATAATATATCTCTAATAGAGCTCTTAAGATAAATTATCGAATATTATAATTATTAGCATATTTCAATTTTCGTGATTGAATTGACACAGAAATTAAATGCAATTTCCATTTCATTATTAAGCTAAATATGGAAATGGATATATCGATTATAATATGGGTAAATGGAACAAAAACTGGTTTACTGTATGCTGATATAGTGGTAAAAATTGAAAATAGCAATCGTGGCTGCTATGAGATTAGTAAACTAAAATTACTGACTGAGTGTTAATTAAAGATTAACTTGTTATAAATGGCTTTGTAATAGAAAGTAATAAACAAATTGGTATTTAATTTGTATTTAAATAGCAAATATTTAAACCATTTTTTAATGTGTCAGGAGATAAAATTTTGCCACAAACTTGAGGTACTGATGGAGAAGTAACAGAAGAGTCGGAAGTTGACGAATATGTGGGAGAAATTGAATTAATTTGACGGTTGGCATCATTATTAATTCTCTGCTTAATAGTTCCAATATTATCGTTGGCGAAAGGCATTGATTCGGTCGATGAACTGCTGGATATATTGCATTCGCGGTGTAATGTGTTGTACGAATCTTTATGGCAATCACCAAAAAGCAGTGGCGATGGCGGCGGAGGAAAATCATTTTCACTATTATCGTCTGAATCATTAATAGAAAATTTTGTGGTCAAATTTTTTACACAATTGGCAAAAACTTGTTCTTGAAAATCGTCATAACAATCGGGTTGCGAAGCAATATGATTGGGACTATTAATGGACGAACCGCTGAAATAAGGAGTTGTGCTAACATTGTTTCGCATTGAGTTAACTCGTTTTGGTGGCGGCGGCGGAACCTTTTTTCGTTTTAAACTAGAATACATTTGAAATGAACAATCGTCGTGAAAATAGTTATTTGCTCCACAATCTTCATTTAAATAACTGATTTGCGGGTTAATATCACAGGCGAACACATTTTTATTTTCAAATGGCAGTGAACTAAGATTAGCATTAGTTTTTTGTTCATTACAATACGTAGAATTTAACGAATTTGGTTCGATATGGCGAGTCTTTGCTGCTATTTTCGCGATAGGCTTTGCTTTAATCAACCCTTTCGGTCGATGCAATGTTGCCGTTCCATCGATTTCGTAAAATGACTTATTGTTGCCACAGTTGTAACCATTAAAATATTCACTATCAGTGCAATAACCTTGCGATTTGTCGATACCATAATCTTCATTATCCAAAAACAACTGAGGTTTTGGTATTATATTTAAATTTAGTCTTTGTTGTCTCGCAACACATGTCGGATAAATGCTTAATTCATTATTTTCTAAACTTTCCAAAGATCTTCCTCGCGTAGCAGTAAATATAAAAGGCTGTGAATCTGGTTGACAAACACCAGCATAAGATGCTTGGCTTACTGGTCTCATAAACATAAAATTATTAGAAGGCAGAGGCAGCTGTTGAAACGTTTTTAGTGGTGTAGTGACAGATGGAGTCTCTGTTGTCGGTGACGGCGATAGTTTTGTTGGCGCAAACATTTTGATTGGAACGTCTTGTGATTGTGTGGCAACTGGTAATTGATAGTTAATTGTTGACGGACGAGGTATGGCATCAGAACTGAACGAATTCGTATTGTTATACTTCGAATGGGAATTCATCACCGTTTCCGTCATCGGTGAATGATTCATACTATTATTCAATGTTTTAATTCTTTTAATTGCGAGCATTATCTTTTTTTGATGCCCTAAAATAAAATATAGTTTTTAAATAATCAATCAAACTATTTATAATGTAAATAAAACTAACAGTAATAAAAACGTAGTGATAAGCTTATTACCTAATTTTGTGATACCAACATCTTCCAAGTCCTCCCACGCCAAATCAGTCACGTGATCGATTGAATCGTATCCTTGTTTCCAAAGTGTGTCACAATACTCCTCTAAACGCAAAAGTTTAAGCCACTCTAATAAAGAATTCTAAATATTTAATGAAAATACTATTTAATTAATAATGCAAACCATAAAATTTGTATTAAAGTTTATCAAAAGTAATAAAAGCAAAAAAATAGTTACGGGCTTAAAATTAGGGATTCCATCCGCAATATTTAGTTTTTGTATTTCTGATTTCAAACAACTCCTGTGATTAGGTTTGGTTATACCAATAGCAGTCAAATCCTATAAATAATAAGTAATGGCTTTTTGAAAAATGAACTTAAATTATTAATAATATAAAACTTTATTTTTAACAACAATTAATACACAATTTCAGTGTACATTGCCAGACACTAGTGTTTCGATTCCTTTACAGGAAATTTTGTCAATGGCTTTATAATTTGTTAATCAACAACAAAATGAATAATTTTACAAATTTAAATTATTAATTATTAATTTGTACGGTACAATATATTTCATAATTTCAAATAAATTTATGTTAAAGTACGGATGCGAATGTGAATTTTACGATTAAATTTTCATCATTTTACGTCAATTGACGCACAAATCTGTATAATTCAAGCACAAATCTGTATAATTCAGTAAAAGTATATTTTTGTCAACTTTATTGACGTTAAGTTAAATAATGTCATCACTATTACTAACATTAAAATATAGATTAAAGATACTAATGGTTTGGGATGTAATGGTTAAACCATGGTTTTAACCATTGGTTTGTGGTTTGGCACGGATTGATTTCAATTTTTAATATTTCTGATCGTTTGGTTTGGTTCAAATTTTAAATAGAATAAACCACTATAAAACCATTAACTATTATTTGTATAAATAATAAACAAATAATTGATGCAATTTGTGCATATTTAGTGTTTTGTTACATTATAATCGCACAATTAAGCCAAGATTAACTAACAAACGTTTTTTAAAGCCATATAAAGTTAATTAACCGTTACTATTAAAGTCTTTTTTCAAGAAAACATTCTAAAATTAATTAATTATAAGGTTTGTTTTAATAATATTTTATGATAATGGTTTAACCAATGGTTTGGTTTGGTTCTATTTTTAAGATAATGGTTTGGATTGGTGTGGTTCGGGAAAAGTCGAACCATTATCATCTTTAGATTAAATTACAATACCATTACAATAGGTATAATTTTAACTATAGTCAATTTGTAACCATTAAATAAAGTTTTAATTGTTATATTTCAACCTTTTTATTTTTTAGCTCACTTTGTAAAAGTCAGCTATTGGATTTGAGATGTCCGTCTGTCTGTCTGTCTGTCTGTCTGTCCGT
>JAQGAW010000541.1:0-27844 GCA_034698025.1 Phthiracarus crinitus
TTCATATCATTACTGGTGTGAAAGAGAAATCTTATTAATATTATGTACAGTTGTGTTGTTTGGTTTCATATCATTACTGGTGTGAAAGAGAAATCTTATTAATATTATGTACAGTTGTTTTGTTTGGTTTCATATCATTACTGGTGTGAAAAAGAAATCTTATTAATATTATGTACAGTTGTAAATTTATACATTTATAAATTATTTAAAAAATTGCAACTAATTTATATTTGTTAAATTGAACGTAATAAAGTAGTGATGTTTTGTTTTTTGAAAATCAAAATTAAAATCAAAAATAAATTCGTATTTTGATTTTTATTAATCAAAATCAAATTATTAATGCAAATTAATCTTCATAAATTTTTTACCTATTATTAAAAATGTTAAACAGTTTACAAAATATAATTTAATTATGTATAAAATAATTTAATTATATAAAATTCCATGAAAAGTTGTATTAAAAAACCTTATAAAATTTTAATTAATTATTAGCATTTTAACCATTTTTTGTGAAATCATTCAAAGTTAATAGGATCTACTTTAAAACATCTATTTTAATTGGTCGTATTGTCTAGAAGTTAAATTGATTTATTTCTGATTTTTATTTTTTCTAAATTGATATGATATAAATTTTATTTTATTAAATATTATTTCATTTTATATTGTTTTAATTTTTATTTTCAACATTAAAACTATTAATTTCGTGTTTTAAATTTAATTTTTCCATTAAATATCAAAATTGATACCAAATATAAATAGTTTTTAATTTGAAACTAGTTTTTATTATATTGAAAACTTTAATATTTATATTTTTAAAAACAATAGATTTATCCTTGTTTCTACATTCCATTTTCTAAATATATGTCAGATATAAAGAGTTTTTAATATTTTTTATTATAATCCGTTTTTTTAAGATAGAAAATTTATAGAGATTATAATTTATTAATGATACTTTACTGTTTTATAAAATGGATATAAATTTAATATTGAGTTTTCAAAATAAAAACATTTAGTCAAAAACTATTTTTAAACTTTTACATCTATATTTATAATTTATCTACAATCACTAACCCAAATATTCGTTTATTTGATACTAAACGCTCTAGGTTTTCGATTTTAATAAAACATTCTAATTTATACATCAGGCATTAATGAAATAAAATTTTTTAGTTAAATAAGAAAATATAAAAATAAAATAATTGGGTTACAATAAAATTAGTAAACGATATATGCAAAATTAAATAAAATGAAAAAAAATATTTAATATACAAAAAATTGGATATTATTTATCAGAAAATTTATATCATATAAATGAAAGTTAATTTTAAACAAGTTATTACATTAACAGGGGCTTAAAATATTAATTCGTTATTTAGATATATTATAATAAAAATTAAAATCAAAATAATTATTTAAGTAAACTTTTAGATAAAAAAAATAAACTACACTTAATGCTGCTAAACTAAAAATACTGATTTAAAATATCTATATTTTTGGTTATATATTTTGGTAAGGTATAATTTATTCACAAAATTATAACAACTAACTCGTCTTTTCTTGTCCACCAGAGTTTAAGTAACTTTTCTAAGAAATAATCTTTTATATTATTGAATAAAGTTCAGTTTATATTTATATAAATTTATGGCACATATATATAGGGTACAATTGGGTTATGTCTAAGTCTAAATTATTCTTGCGTGTCGGTTTTATTAAATTTCTATTTAAAGATAAATCTCTCATAAATTAAGGTAATTCAAAATTTATGTTAATTAAGAAATACCTAAAATAACAAAAAGTTTTCGGATTAAAATAAAATAATTTGTTTGAAATGTAAGTCTGAAATCCATATTCATCATTTAATTTTTGTCTCTATTGATCTGTTCAATTTGCATGAAATAAATTTTTTGTAACGAGTAATTTTGATAAGTTTACGAATCAAATATTAATGAATGACGAGACTTAAGATGCGTAAAAAATTCCTAGATTCAAATAGATGTTTCTTTCCCCTTGATTCAACTCAAAATCTATAAATAGATAAATAATACATTATTATTAAGTTTATTAAGTTTAAATTTTTCTGTATCATCTTTATAACTTTTTTAAAATAATATCGTTGATGAAAATTAACCTTAACATAAATCAATTTATTATTCATATTAACTATTTATTTAATAAAACACTAATCAAAAGTAAAACAATACTAAATAATTATTTATAAGAGAACATTTGTTATTCTATAGTTTTCTATAAATCCTAACTTTATATGAAAATAAGAGAACTAATATTCTTAATGAGCTCAAATTGTGGTAATGTCTGATTTATTTCCACAGTATAGTCAAAATTTTTACATTTAAGAAATTAATACTTTTACTGTATATTGTTTTATTAAAAATAATTTAAACCTTTATCATTCATTGATATAATAATAATTCATTAAATGTTTGACAATTTTGATTCATTTGTGTTTTAGCAGTGGTCAAGCCAAGATCACAAAAATAACGTGAATATAATTACTGAGCTAAAAATTATTTACCAATAAATAAATAACATGAATATTTCAAATCTCCAAATACTTTAAAAAATATTTGACTTAGGTAAATATTTCATAAACTGAAATTTTATATATTTAATACAACATAAAATGATGTTTAAAATATTTTTTAAAGTATTTGGAGATTTGAAATATTCATGTTGTTTATTTTTTGGTAAATAATTTTTAGCTCTCATTGTGTTATTATTCAATCATTGAATTCAACAATAATGTCTAGTAAACTCTATTATATTTGTAAAGAGAAATAATATCAATTTTATTTAAGGATTTTGACTGATTACTTTTGAAAAATAATTAGATTTTAATTTTAATTTCTATTTGAACATTTATTTTATATAAATTGGTTTTCAATTTCAAAATTTTTTTGTCAAATATTGCCATTACATTGCAATATTTAATTTATATATTATTTCCAATGCATTTATAGAAATTCATTTGATTTAGATTTCTATTTCAATATTAAAAATTGGAAACAACACTACTTGTTAATTCTTTTATATAATGAGTTTGGTATAAGTATTTTGAATGAAAAACATTTTATTTTCTATGTTAACGTATCTGGAAATAAAACAAAAAGTGATAAATTTCAAAGTATCGATTAAAAAATATATTTATAATTATATTTAAAGGAGTTTTAGTTTTATTTTGAACTCCTTACACAATAGGATAGATAAAATTAATATTTTCTAGAACATAGAAATTTAAAATTATTCAACATTAAGTGGTTTTTCTTTTTTTATTTTAAAATTATTGAAACGACTTTGAGGGTTAAGTATTTTTGTGATATTGAATGTTTAAGTTAACGAGATAATACATTTTCTTGGTTATATTGATAAATTGGTTTAATTAGTTATTTTACACTCAAATATTGAGGTAAATCTTATAATTTATTTATTTTTCGATAATTTATATTTTGCATTATTAATGCCTTTTTAAAGTAGTTAAAAAAATTAATTTTGTCTAACTAATGCTATATAATTAAAAAAGATGATATTATTTTTATCATTTACAAAAAAAAATTTTTTTAGGGTTTTATCAAAAAAATAATTTAAATGAAATTACCAAACTTATCATTAAAAAATTTAACAACCAATATACAATTTTTAATAATTAATTTATTATTATAATATGCTCATAAACTTTGTTTATTTGAATAAAGCATTCCAAAAACGGAATCAAATTACAAAAAACTTTTCATATAGACTTTTAAGAGAACAATTTAGCTTTTTAGCTCATATTGACAGCATTAGAAGTTAATATGAATAGTTCTCTTAGAAATTTAAATGAAAAGTTTTTTGTAATTTGATTCCGTTTTTGGAATGCTTTATTCAAATAAACAAAGTTAATGAGCATATTATAATAAGAAATTAATTACGAAAAATTATATATTGGTCGTTAAATTTTTTAAAAATAAGTTTGTTAATTTCATTTGAATATTAGTTTTTTAATATCGATCTTTAATAACAAAATTAATAAAAATTATATTATTTAAATCAAGCTTATTAAGCGCACCCTATTGAAAGGAGTGAGTGCAAGAAAATTTCAAATTATAAACATGGGTATTATAATCAGAAAACAAATAAGAGGAAACTTAAATTTTTATCAATTTATCACATTTGATATAAAATATAACGATTAAAATTTGAAATAATATGTTCTTATTATTAATATATAAATTTTAAAAATTTGTGTTTATATATAATTCATCAATTCTTTTTATAATTTATTGTAACTTTTAAGAAACAGCAACTTATAACATATTATAAATAGTTGAAATTTTATTTTTGAAAAAATAGCCTAAAGTTAATTTCTAATCTCTCAAGTTAAATATATTATTTTGTATTGAATATGAATCAAAAAATATTTTCAAATTTTTAGAAAATGGATTTTTCTTCTTTTAAAAAATTTTAATTATTTTCTCAACTAAGAAAAACTTTTAAAAAATTAAACTTAAGACTGTGTAGACTGTGTTTCTAAATAAAGCTTTAAAATTTCTTCATAATAATTTAGTTTTTTTTATTAAAAAAAAGTGATATTATTGTTGTTTGCAGTTATCAATCGGTAAGTAAAAGCTGGTAGTCAAACTCTGTTCAGTTGATGCGGGCATGTTATACGTATAAAATGTATTACCGAAATCTGCCATAGAGTTGAACCGATTGCAAACTTTACGAATCGATAATATAAATTCTTAATATAGATAAATCAAATTTCAATTTGCTATTCTGATATACGAATCCAAAGTTTCTCTAGAATATAGAAACCGTCAAACGGAATGTTAGCGAAAACTACGATTGTATGAAAAACCAATGTATATGAAATCATAAATAATAAATACGAAATTAAATGAATTGTTTTGAATAAAATAAATACTGTTTAAACGTTTTAAATAATAATAGATAAAATCAGTCGGTTTTAGTTATATCTATACTAAATTAAAATAAATTAATTTGAATAAAGTACACGTGTTTAGTGTTAATAAATGTTTTTATTGAATACAAAATTAAATTCATATAAGGCAGTTACAATAAAGTTTAACAATCTATTTGTTAGAAAATATAATGTAATTTGTATGAAAATTTGTCATTTTTCTTGGAGTTAAGCATGTTTGATATACACGGCGTGATTCACTACCCACTCTTGATTTTGGGCGCATTTCTTTTTAACCGAATCGTTCATAAATCAAAAATAAAACAAAACTACAAAATATACAAAAATAAAAAATATAGAAATATGAAATTATAAATAAATATAATAATGTAAATGAAATATTTTAACTGATTAATTAAAAATTAAATTTTTGGATTTGATTAGTTGTAAATACAATCCAAATCAGGTAACATGTGTTTGATTTTGATTTTCTTTTCCATTTTTCCGTGTTTCGATTATTGTTGCCTATACACTTCTCGAACGTATCGAATAAACTTCTTTTCGCTAATGAAACGATTTTCTCCGATTTAGGTCATACTACTATCTATTTGTTGGTTAAGGCACGTTTCAGATGAATTAAGCGGCATTTATTGATCTGATAATTCGTATTCTTCCTGCGAACAAATCGTAATTATGGGAATAACATTATTAATCGTTTAGAAAGTTTTTGGTTTTAAACGCTTACTAAGTTGGTAAAGCAAAATCGAGAGAAAATCTGTTTTCAGTCCCATAATCCGTTATTAAATATAATATAAGATTTACAATTTTATTTTGATATTTTTATATTTATTACTCATTTAAAATGAATTTTGATTATTTTAATCAACCCTAATCAGCACTGTTTTTACTGACAACTAGTGTTGTTTTCTTACAAATTATAAAAAAAATAATTTCTTAACTTAAAAATAAATAAATTAGATAATATGACCCTATCGATATTACAATTTAACTTCTATTAATTTAAATTGAAATGCAATGGAAATAAAAATTAAATTAATAATCGAAATTGAATTGTTATTGAAATGAACAATAATTTTAAAATCAAAATAAAAATTTATTTGAAATAAAATATAAAGTAAAATCGAGTTTGGAATACAATTGAAATTAAAAAAGTTATACTGAAACAACACTAGTATCTATTTATTAACTTTTGATACTGTATGTGTGAAATAAATTTCGCTCGTTAACTAAATACTATATTATAATAAGCATTGCAAAATATAAAACGACAAGTTTTTCAATTTTTTACATTTAGAATTCAATTGTTTTTCTTACTGTTACAATTGACAGTTTAGTATGTGATTAAACAATATAGAAGTTATTAGATGAGGGCGATCACAATTAACCGCGAGTTTCTATAAAAGAAACAAATTTGATTGATATGGTTTAAAAATTTTTGATGTTATCTGAGCTATTATATTAAAATATTCAAAATCGATTTCTTCGTCACTCATTAGCCAGGTTTCAGCATAAAGCATAATATCCGATCTCAATTAATTAGGGTCACATTGTATATATTTGTAATTTTTTACAAGCGATTGAACATTTTGATTTATAACTTTGATTCCACCACTGATATCATCGCTTGAGTTCACCTAACTCTAACATTTTGACGAAATATTGGATTATATATAGGTATGTCTCGTGTAATTTTCTCAATAGGTGTCCAAATAGGTTCATAACTACTTCGTTTAATAGAAAATTTATACAATTGTCTTGTTTTTGCACACACATCTTTATCGCAAAATCCACAATTTATATGGTTTATTATCAATTGCTTGAATTTTTCTTTGAATATCACTGTGACCATTGACTAGTCCATTTTCATTATTTATGTTTACGGTAAACATATAATTTCCGTTCTCTTTCAGGAGTATATTTATGGCCAATCCATATGTCTCATTACGTTTCTTTATTTCAATAATATCCAAGGATATCTGTTTCACTTTAACGCTGACATCGCAATCCGCTATATCTTCAGCTCTTGAATCAAATGCTATATATGAAATTTTATTAAGTGCTGTCATGTTAAAATGATCGACGTCTGCATTAGTTTGAAACAAATTAATCGAATTGGATTGCAGTATAATATTCCTTTTAGTAAATTCGCGAGACTTATATAATGAATTATATTCAGTAGAACAGTTTCCAGACGCCAGATTATATAATGCTGTTGCCAAAACTTTGTCATCCTTTTGTCGCATAATTTCCGTTAATTCATATGCTTTAAAATTTTGCCATAACTGATTTTCGAATAGTGTACCATATTTGTTTTTCGAATTGCATTTGAAACTTGCCTAATTTGATTAAAATCACCAATACAAATAACTGATATGTCAACAAAAGGTTTATTATTATATATCTTATAAACGATGATTTATAAATTCAAATTGAGATATTTCAAACATGGATAATTCATCAATTATAACCAGTTTTAAATCAATAAAATTACCCATTAATGTGTTTCGTCTTCATTTGATAAACTATATTATTCGTGTTTTGATTAAATATAACAAAATAGGAATTCGTCGATACACCACCTAAATTGAAATCACCCTTTACTGTTTGGGCGCATAATAATATTTTTAACGTTTCGGGTCGACATCCAGGTAAACTATTATAGTTTCTTAATAGTATTTGGTATATCACATTAATTAAGCATACTTTCCAACACCTTCTGTATTATATTTTTGTTCGATAAAATCGACATTCTTCGACAAGTCTGGCAAGTTTGTGCATTTCAGTATCATGGCTTTGTTCTTTTTGTTTTCTTAAACTGTCATTTTTCGTTCGATATTCGATACTCTTTTTCGTTCATTTTCTTAACGTTTATATTCTAAATACATTCTTAATCTTCTCATACGATGCTTTGTCTTTAATTTTATCTTGTCATTTTTTTAAAATTTGTTTCATC
The DNA here is from genome assembly GCA_034698025.1 of Phthiracarus crinitus. Lineage (NCBI taxonomy): Eukaryota > Metazoa > Arthropoda > Arachnida > Sarcoptiformes > Phthiracaridae > Phthiracarus > Phthiracarus crinitus. Next base: position 7,893 of record JAQGAW010000541.1, read on the forward strand.
CATGGTTAAATTGAAAGAGATTTAAGATAATATTTTGTTTAAAATAGAATATATAATTTACAACAAAAACAGAAATTTTGATATTTTATATTTCAGATAACACTTCCCCCTATTTATAGCCGTAGAATGGTAACCGTTGGAGATACGTGAATTCTGTGACAGCAAACTGAGGGATAAAAAAGTAGCCGACACACTTAATTCCGTGACGATATCAATTTAAAAATCACTCCCTCCACAGTTGTGGACACCGTGAAAACTTCCCTTTATTTATAGCCTAAGAATGGTAAACGTTGGAGATATTTGATTTCTGTGACATTAAACTGAGAGAGAAAGTATACGATGCACTTGATTCCAACCGAAAATCAATTTAAAAATCACTCCCGTCACCGGTGGAGACACTGTGAAAACTTCCTCCTAAATTATATTTCCAAAATTTAAAATTAATTCCAACAATGAGTTTTTTCAACATTTTTTTCCACAACAATGAGTTTTTCCAAAAAAGTCTCCTATCAATAAACCAACAATTAAATTTTTCAAAAAAGACTTCTATCAACAAAATCCTTTTATTAATATAGAGTAGAGAAATCCCATTATTAATATAAAGACGGCGCACGTACAGACGGATAGACACATATACAGACATGGTCAAATCCATAACCTCTCCTTTTTTTAAAAAAAGAGAGCTAAAAAATAAAAAAAATATTAAATCCATGAAAGATTCAAATGGATTTGAAACTATAACAACGTTTAGGGTTCTAATGCTAAGTTTTAAATGGATTATTATAGTTTAAACGAAGTTTTATAAGTTGTTTTCATGTTACCAATGTAATAAAAATAAATTTAGGGTCCAGATTTTAGTTACACAATATGGTTACTGGCTATTGTTTAATAATATCCTTATAGTATGTAAAGGTATTTTGAGTTATAGAATAAAAATAGTTCTCTGAAAATACACGTCTTGGTAAACAATTATAAGAATATAAACGTTAAAATATTTGCTATATCATTCCCATAACCTTAAAAAATTAAGTTATTTAATTTAAAACTATAGGCATGAGACAAATATGAAGGATTTGGTTGAAAGTGGAAAATATGTGGGACAGCGTGTCATTGATTTAACGAATGAGTTGTCGAAAAAAACTCGATTTATACAGACCTTGTGTCGTATTTGCTTAGTGAAAAGAAAAATTAGCAACTACTGAGATAAAACGCGATTAATATAAGTTTCAGTTGAATTCCGTAAGAGATACAAATCAAGAGTATCGGTAAAACATGTTTTATTTATGTTTTTAATAAATTTTTGTTTGCATTATCTTTCTTATATTTTAATCACTTCTACTGTACAGTATTTTAATCGTATTTGATCCGCAATTCAGTCTGTTCTAGAATCAAATAATCGCGTAGTGACTCCCGTTGTTCCAATAATTGTAACGTCAATTTTTCTCTTAATTTTGATTAAAGACAAATCTAAAGCGAATCTTAACGCGATTTAGAGATTGTTAGTACAAATATGTAAATAACAATGCCCTAAAACGGGTTACACGTTCTGATAGAAATCTTAAAGTTAATTAAGGTTCATAGAGCGTTGCGACAAATTATATATAATATATGTGATAATAAATAAAATTGGTTTATCATACTGTTTTAGCTCGATTTCTGAGAGAGAGGCAGAGCTAATGGATTTGACACAATCTGCATGAACTTCTAAAGTACGCAGCCTGTCGTGGTAGAGCTTCGGATGATAGATCAGCTTCTAACTTGTTCTACGATGTCTGTGCCAACAGTCCAACGCTTGGATATTTTACAGAATCTTGTTTTAAGAAATCGGTCATGGCCAGTGTCTTGGTTGGTGCGTCCAGTTGTCCTTGGTGTAAATTCGGAATGCGGATCAGCTTCTTACTTGGTATACGAATTCAGTGCCAGAATTCCAACGCTTGGACATTTTGTAGACACTTGTTTTAAGTATTCTGGCATTAATGTTTTTAAACGCCGATAAAATAAACTGTATTAAAGTAATATAAAATATTTTTAATCATTAGCAAAAAAATTATAAAGACATTCAATATGATAAAAATTATATGGAAGCTGATATTTTGCTATTTGTTGAACAAATCGATTTTACTAATTTTATATTAATGTCTCAAATAACTTCTAAAAAGGAAAGAAACGCTAACAGTTATTATATATATTCGAAAGTTAAGTTTAATATAGTATTCACTTTCAAATATCAAAATGAAAAAATTTATTGCAACTGTTTGGCATTCATTTTAAATAATAAAGATTTTATGTTATTATACAATTCCGCTCAAACCGCAAAAATTGATTAATATAGTTGGATTGTATTAGCAAAACTTAGAACTCATTGGAGAATTTAATATAGATATCAATAAAGTAATTAACAAAGAATATTTTCAGCATATAAAAACATAAGGTTTCAAGTTAATAAATAATGGCATCACAACAAATGGAAATATTCAAATTGACTTAATATTCACCAAAAACATTAAACTGGATTTTAGCATTTATGATTAGTACTTCTCTTATCAGAAAGCTCTTTGGTTCCCGTTATAAATTTGTTTAAGAAAAATTTAGCATTAGCTTAACAAAACAATTTTATTACAACATAACCTTGTTTATATTTGAATAACGAAAAATAAAATTTTTTTTAAATAGTTATGTTTTGTATAATTAAATTGCCAAAATTGTTTATATTATTGAATATATCAAGCACTATGTGAATGCGTCGTTCTTGTTTTCCATGTTTTATTTGTTTTAGATAGAATTATAATTTCTACTATGAAAAAATTTTCTTTAAACTTATATTGATTATTTAATTTTTCATTAAAAAGTAAAATTGTGTAGTTTTTTTGAAATAAAAATTGCACAAAAAATAGAATTTTCAAAAGCTATTTTTGGAAATTTAATTTAAATAGAAAATAGACATATAATATATTGAAAAAATCGAAATTAAAATCAAAATAAAATTTATTTACTACACTATAACTAGAACGAAAATGATAAATTAGATTCATAATTATCTAATTATTATTTTCTTATAATATTTGTAATATTTGTAAATTAAACTTATTAAAAATAATTAGAAAATTCCATTAAAATATAACTGAAAGAAATTTTATTTCTATTTTAAAATGGAAAATGTATAAATAAAATACTGAATTATTTAAATTTATTTTGAAATAATTAAGTAATTAAATTGATAAGACAATTAAAAATATACAATTAAATTTTAATCTATTTATTATAAATTTGTTATGAGTCACAACTAGTGATCCATTACTGGACTTCTAGCACTGGCTCTTACTCTCATTTATGCCTCATTATTATAGTTATTATCTATTATTCATATTCTAGAACATTTTATAATCTAATAGTTAATCCGTTAATACACGTTTATTAAGTAACTCAAGTTACCATTTAATGTTATGGAACCTCACTTTGCATTTTGATTTTAATCTGTTATCATGCTGTGAAAATTCCTAATTTAAGTACGCTTTTCGTTTAAATTTTATTTTATTTTGTAATACCGTGTGCTATAATAAACCGTATTGAAGTGAGGCCTAATTTATTAATGATAGCCATTCCTCTAATTCTCGTTAATGGTAATCAACCATTATATTGGCGCTGACGGGTCTCAGAACCTCATCTCTGTAATTGATATTACTTTTGGTTATACGAAACCTTAAAAGAACTCAACGCATCACATATTAGAGATCATTTTTGGCAATAAATTCATCAATTACAGTCAATTAATTCAATCATTATTGGCAATCACTTCAAACAATTTTAGCCATTCAAACTAAGTCAAGGCATTCATTACAGTATTGCACTATATTACTGGATTATTTAATAAATTAAACAAAATTTTCAAATGCATTATCTAAGAATTCAGTTATTATCAATCAAATTAGTGTTCAATTAGAAGTCAGATTATTTTTTCATTACTGAATTCTACAATCGTATGCTATAGAAGCTATTCAAACAAAAGCCTGTCGATTATAATGAATAGTAACCGAGTCATCAAATCGTCAGCTTTCATCTATTATCCGTCAAAGAAGAAAAGGATAAGCTGATCCGACTATCAGCACGTATACGCGAAAGTGCAGCTTAATTCTTTTGCAGCTATGTCGTCATTCAATTGATTCAATAACTTGGGCCGTATTGGAAAGCTTGTTCATCCATCGCTTACACCGTCAAGTGGTAAAACAGAATATTGCCGCAGACATCATGCGCCTCAAATGTGGACAATCGATTTTCCATTAGTTTGATGCGAAGACGGATCTCCTGAAATGCACACTAGAGGAGAACAGACACAAATTTGCTGAACTTACGGATTGCCTTCCACTCGATAAGCCTTTTATTGAAAAATCACAAGTAAACCCAACTTCCTCTAAAGACTTTATTTAAGTTAAATTTCCCTTCAAATCTAAAGTATACACAGCAGTAATCGATACTGGATCCATATTCAATTTGATGACACTTGTAATAGCAAGAGTGCCACTTGGTGACAATCTTCCATTCGTCTTTCAACACAAACAAGTCAATTCCAATTACAATGGTCTCTGGAGAATGTCGCACATATGGTTCATCAACCATAACGATAACAATTCAGAACCAAAGGCATTCATTTTCAGTCCTATCATCAAAGATTTCTGATATACGCTTCTACATTGAATCGACTGCTGCAACTTCATTCTCAATCTTCTGAAGAAAACGGCAAAACTCAAAATTCCTTAAACCAATTTGGCAGAAACTTCTTCCAGTACTGGAAACTTCCATGAAAGACCAAACCATTAAACGATTTATTTAATAGCTGTCATACATTCAACATTATTCTCGTATTTCGTTAAGCATTAGTGAACAAATTATTTATTTCAAACAAACAATCGGATGCTGATATTCGAAAAGAAATTGAAGCTATAATCAAAGAATATATAAATTGTTTTTCAGGCGATGATTAAATTGGTACTTGCACGATTTGCGCAACTTTTTATCGCAATAATTACATTAAATTACATTGATAAATCAGATTTTTTTTACACCTGATAAATCAATTTTAACGTTATAATCTTGGTCATGATGTTTTAATAGTGTTATGTGCCAATCCATGATTAACGCAAACCTCAACAAAATCATCATAAGAAAAACAAAATAATAACTAATTTCATGTTTTCTCATCAGTTTAGCTGTTTTCTTCCATAACGTATTTGGTCTCATGATTCATCACTTATTATCCGATTTTACATTAAGAAAGTTTTATAAACTTTATTCATGATTTAAGTATAAAACGTATTTGTATTAATGACTTTTTAGTCAGTCGTGTTAATACTGTAAGACTGTTAAGTCGCAAATGTTTTAAGAAAATAACTTGAATTCACGATTATCTCATATTAGCAATAAATATTTTAATACACGAAACAAAGTGTTTAAATTGATACGAAACAAGTATCTGATATTTTAGCAAATTAAGCAAATCACGAGACAAGCGATTAGTTTAGTTAATTTATTTTGTTGTGACACGATTTTAGTGATTTTTGGTCGACAGACGATTCACGTGTGTATTTAACAAAACCAGCGATCATTATCCGTATGCTCTCAACCCTTGTTAAGGTAACCATCGCTTTTCCACCTGAACAGCATACATCAATAGTATATATCAAATCCATACTAAATTTACTTTCAAGGATCTCTTTAACTTAAGTTGAAGAATGATTAAAATGCATAATACCACCAGTGAAACCTTTAGTTATATTTAATTATTGTTGAAAATCGGGTGGAAATTTTATAAAATTACGTATCTTACGAAAAATCTATGAAATTATTATCAATGTAAAAGTTACAGAAAAGATTAATAATATTTTCTGAGCTTTCCGGCACAGGGACGCACATTCAAAACGTAAATTCTGTCACAGGTAATATGGAATTTTTTAAAAAATTAGCTTATCTAACGAGTAATCTTACAAATTATCAGAAAATAGATCAGTTACAAAAATATTGAAGAATGTGTAAATCCAATTTACCATAAACGGAAAGTATAGTAATTGAAAAATTCTGTAACAAATAGGGTGGTAAATCGATGTAAATAATATATCGAACGAAAAATCGATGAATATATCTTAATTAAAACCGTATTTTAGAGATTGTATCTACTAAGCAAAATTTTATTTTTCGCCAACAATTATTTCGAATAATTAATATTTTATTCATCATTAATTTTTTCCCCAAATTTATTTACACAACAATGATTTGTGACAATAGCGAATTTTAACAATAAAATCATTAATTCAAAAAAAACTCATTAAAAAAGACTAGTATCCTTTTAATAATATAAAAAGTATGGAAAATCCCTTTATTAATATAAATCAGACATGACATAAAAAATGAACTAATAAAAGTAAAAATTATTTATATAAATGATTATCGAAAAATTAATATCGAACTGTATAGTATATTTTATAATAATATTTTAATTCTAATTTTATATTATGTAATTATAATAGGAAAACAACGGGAGCCCGTTATATTTTTTTGATGAAATACATTAAATAATAAAAAAAATGTTTATATTTGTTATTTTAAAATTTTATAATAAAAATCACAAATCCAATAGCTTATTTTATACAAAGTGAAATTTAAAATTTTATAACAAAATAAAAAATAAATAAACAAGTTTTAGACTGCATTTACCTAAACGAGAAATAAAGTTTTATTTTGTTTTTCGAAATTCTGTAAGTAAAATGGTAATTTTTAAACAGCTTAATTTAAATATTATTAAAATTACTCTATTCTCTCACTTAGAAACTATTTAAACAATAAATTATAAAACTATTCTTTTTTATCGTTTAAACAATATTTCGAATTGAATTAAAATAAATGATAAGTCAATAAGGGCTTATTAATATTATTTCAAAATTTCAAAGATATATATACATCTAATTATAGAATTATAATCCATAATAACTTAATAATCGACAATTTTACATATCAAAAACATACATAAAGAAAGCTTTAAAACCTCAAACGTATTTTTAAATTTATTTATAAAATAGTGGAAGGTTTAATCTTAGATGACAACAGTAAACAAAAAAATTTACAGCAAAATTCATTAACAACATGTTACACGTGAACAAAACTATCTTGAGGACGATTAAATATTCAAAATACAAAAAGATTTTAAGGACATCTAGTTATAAAATTAGTGTAAAATCTAATCCCATGTTATTTAAACAATATTTCTATTAAAAAACACTTTAACATAGATTTTAAATATAATTACAGTTTATAAATAAATTAGTTTTTATAGCTTATTTTTTTAATTTTATTTTTAGTTTTGTTACGCAATTTGGAATTTAATTTTACTTTTAATTTTGTTAAATCGTAAATAAAATACAATTAAATAAGTAAACTATTTTTATTTCGAGTTACATATGCCACAAAATATTGGTTGTATAGGCATTACATGCATTGAGCGGCAGATACAACAATATAATTATTATACGGTTTTCGAGTGTAAGATGCCATTAATGCACTTTAATTTTTGTTTAAGTGACAGATGCCACAAAATATGGGATCAATACGATTATTCAGCCAACGTTTGACAGATTCCACAAAATCAATATATTTCGTTAGAATTTTAAATCAAATGTGGCATTTAAAATAGATGTTTTAATTTTCATCATTGAATAAACATAAAATAAAATTTATTATAAGCTAAGTTTGAAAATAATTTCAATTAAATACAAAAAATTAACGATTTTATAAAATTATCAACAGTCTTCTTCAATTCGGCAGCTTATGACAATCATTAAATTTGGAAAAATCGAAACTGTTCCTATACAAGTAGTTAAGAGATTCAAATATGAATTGTTGTTTGGCATCAATATTGGACAAGTCTGAACAATGGTAATTAATGTTAATTTATGCGCTTTAAATAAGAAGTATTTTACTAATCTAAAATTAATTACAGTTACAAAAGTGAAAACTAAAAGCAATTATTCATCAACAATAATAATTCATCGTTCGTTAAATCTTTAACTTCATCCTCTAATGAGTTTATGCTCTAATAAGCTACCTATATTTTCTTTACCGAAAAAATCCATATTTAATGTAGTGATGTTTCGCCTATACTTTTTTATTTTGATTGTATTTAGATTTTCAATTTAGCAAAATTTTCTATTTTGATTGTATTTTGATTTTTATAAAAGTCAATATATTTATATTTATTGTATTTTGATTTTCATTTTGACTTAATTTTCTATTTTGATTGTTTTTTGATTTTGATTTTTATTTTTAATTTTGCTTTTTTACACTTTTTCAAAAAATATAAATAAAATATAATATATAGATTTTATCTGTGGGATTGCAAACTTCAAATAATTATTGCTTTAGATGTTTACACATAATGCTTTTTAGCTTTGAATTTATTTAATTAATTTTTTGAATTTTACGCTTAATTAAATGTTTATTTATTGAATTAACTTTTTGTATTTGTTTACTTAATTAAAATAAACTATATATGTTATATTTCCATCCCTAAAAGGTTTTACATAAATAAGTTTATTAGGTTGTTATTTGAGGCCTCACATGAGACTCATAAAAAACTTTGTTTCCTGGAAATTTTCTGAGAAATAAATTTTCTGGGAATTTATCTGTGAAAAAACATCTGAGAAAAAATAAGTGCGCTGGCCCTTTCGGGCCACCGTACTATCTATATATTAATTCTATATTTTAAAAATTTTAAAAAAAATTATCATTCGTTCAAAACTAAAATGCTTAATTTAATAGCTACTTTTATTTGTTTCAACTGATTAATGAAAAAGATTTAATTTTATAAAACCAGTTAAAATTTTAGTTTAAAAATAGAAAATATTGTTTTTAATATTTAAATATAATCATTATAATAATAAATTTAAATCCCGGATTATTTATAATTTTTGATATTATTCTAACTTTTAAGAATTTAAGTTTAAACTTTTAATTTTTTCAAAAATTTTAAATGATTTTATTATTCTTAACATATTATTAAATTTTTGATTAATTATAAAATTCCTGAGAAAATAAAACCTTGACGGTCAACTAGTGTTGTTTCGCTTTTAGGAAGAAAAAGTAAAAGCTAAAAAATATTTACTTAAGCGAAAGTAAAATACCATTTAAAAGGAATTTTAACATAATAGCGAAATCGAAATACAATTAAATTGAAAAGAAAACTAAAAGTAAATGCAAAATACAATTGAAATAAAATTATACTTAAAAGAAAAAGTAAAATACAATCGAAATAAAAAATTTTTGAAAAAGTAAAATTAAAAGAAAAGCAAAATTAAAATTTGGAAGTAAAATAACACTACGATCAACTAAACCAATTAAGTAAAGTTATATTTTGGAATAATAATACTTATATAAATAAGAAAGAAATTTACAGTTTATAATTCATTTATTATTTAAACAAAATGTTATTTTTATTACTTTCATATTGTGTTGTTTAACTTTTAACTTTTAGTTTAACTTTAATTTACTTTTAAATTTTATCAATAAATTTAGTTTTACTTTTAACCATACGTATTCTGTAATTTTTTTCGCATTTTTAAAAACCAGAAATTCTTCGATATGCTGTAAATAGTTCTTTGAATTCCCGGAATGTTATTGTTATCATGAAATACATTAATTATTGTTTCGATTTGGTCTATTGGTATTAATGGTTTAATTTTATTTCTTAATTTGATTTTTTAATTTTAAAAAAATTGATATTGAAATAGAAATAATTTTTAATTTTATTTTCAATTAATGTAATTTAAAATGCAATTGATATTATAATATTAATAAAATTCAAATGGAAATGCAATTAAAATTTTAAAAAATTTTATAATAGAAATCGCATTACAATTTAATTTATAATAAAGTGAAAAATTGAAATTAAAATGAAATTGAATGATAAAAAATTTTTGAAAATGCAATTGAAAAAAGTGCAAATAACACTAATTTTTATATATATTTTTTGTAGAAATTTTCAGCTTAGGGGTTTAAATATGTTTCCATGTTAGTTTTTCAGTCTATTCGTATCCGCAGACAAATTAAACATATTATTTAAATTTAATAAGGGATTTTATATTAATATTTGGCCTAAAGATATTTAATACGTTAATAATACACTAAAACGTTACTGTTATAATTGTTTAATTTTAATAAATGAGTTTTTATATTGAAAGATTATGTAGTTTAAATTCGATTATGTTTTGAAACCCTCTTAAAAATTGAGATTTTTTTTATCTGAACGGCCTTAATTATTATACAATGAAATTTTTTGATTGTTAATTACATAAATAAATTAAATAAATTTATTAAAAACTGTAAATCAATGTTGAAAATAATCTGACAATTATTAAGAAATATTATAAAAATATTTATAAGTATAAACTTAAAGTTTTTAGATAACTCATTTTGATTTTCTTCATTTTAATTCTAAAATTATTATAAAATCAAATTACAAAATTAAACCAGAACAAAAATTGTTATTAAAATATAAAATAATAAGCCATGAAGAATTATTCAAATTTTTAAAATACAATATTGACGATCATTTTAAATTATAATAATTTGAAATTTAATTTTAATCTATTAAAATAATAATAAGATTAATTTTTAAAAAATTATAAACTGTATATTAACAAATATTGCATTAATTTAACATATATCATGCTATTAATTAAATTTGGAAAATTAGATTACGACGCTATGCTAGCAATAGAATAATTTCAATACTTGATAAAAATTTATTTCTTAAAAAGTGAAAGCTATTTATATAATCCACTTTTCTTGGAAAATACTTTTTAAAGATATAACCAAAACTAAATTAGCAATTAGAAATCACAAGCTGTTCTTAACATTGGATAAAAAAGTCCAATTTATAATCAATTAACGATTTTATGGAAATTTTTATTTTTAAAATAAATGATCTATCAATTTAAATTTAAAAAGGAATTTTAATAAAAAATTTAAATTGAAACTTTAATCAATATTGATTTATTTAAAGATTCAAATATTTTAAAAATATTTAAAAATATTTTAATTTATCATAAAAATAGGAACTAAAAATAATACATGGATTATTGTGTTAAATTATATTCTTATTTGAAATACATCAAATTTTTCGTAAAATCATAATTATATGAATATAGATACTGTTCTAATATCTAAATTTTCTGATTTAAGATAAGAAAGTTTTTGGTCACTTGATCTTTAGCTCCGAATATTTTCTTTTGGTGCAATTTATTTTAAATAATTACAATTAAAGGTTTTTTTATGTAAAACTGTAAATGCCATCCATAAATTCGAAATATTACATAATTTTTAATTTAAATCAATGACTGTAAAAATTAATTTATCGTCAAATAAGCCATTATTAAAAGCAATATACCTCATACGAAGCTCATAAATTTTATTCATATTATTTGCCTTAATTAGCAGATCTATCTTTATAAGATAATTAGCAGATCTATCTTTATAAGATTTATAATTTTGTTTTAAATTGCATTTATTTTAAATTTTATAATTAAAATATATTTATTAAAAGCCATTTGACAAATTAACTTGATTTGACTTTATTAAATGATTATTATTATTAAAAAAATTTTATTTTTGCATAAAATCATTCGAATATATCTATAAAAATGAAATAACTATTATAAGGAATTGATAATTAAACCTAAATTATAATATTCGGTTTTCTGAAATTTTGATATTTAGTAAATATACATTAAAATAAAATCATAAGCAATTGCATTTTTTTCCGATAAAAAATAATTCAAAATTTTTAAAATATTTTAAATATTTAAATAAAAATTTAGTTATTTATTACTTCTCTAAAACTAGTTCTATAATTCTAAAATACTATATAATTAAAATTTATAAATCCAATTATATGAATAATATAAGTATTATAATTTCTAAATTAAATTTAAATAACTATTTAAGTCAAAAACAAAACTTTCCATGCCGATTGCATCCATTTTTTCAATATTATACTTTTCGATGTAAATTTTAAAGTATAAATTATAGTTATTTACAGTTTTCTATAAATTTCTGTAAGAAATTAATTAGCTTATAAATTTATCTGAATTTATATTGGAATTTTTATTCTAAAACAAATTTGAATTATAATTTAAAAAAGAATAAAAATGAGCATTAAACAATAGTTTATCCAACTTTAATCATAATTTAATAGATTTTAATTCTATTTTTGATTGTTTAAAAGCCAATTTTACAAACATTGTAAATTTTTAGAATTTTTAAACATATTTTTAGAACATTTTATACCATTTTTGTCCATACTTAGGCTTATAAAACGCATTTTTGACCTATTTTAAGCCCATATTTAGATCATTTTATGGTTCAAAAATCATTAAAAATTGTTAGCTGCGGAAAATCAAATCTGCAAAATGTTTAATCACCTTTTATCTTTTTGAAATAAAACGATTAACGAAGTGTTTGAAGAGGCAAAAGTGATTCTTGTTCGCTGTTATTTCCAAAAGTGCTATATTAGTCTAAAAAAGCGATAGATCTTTATTGTCATGTCCTTTTAGATACACGGGAGTGTTTTTCATCCATAATAAAATGTGCACCTTGTTTTCCGCGACATTAAGAAGAGTACTGGCTGTGAAGAGATGCGCGCAAGAGATTTGTTTTACGCGCTATGGATTCCAGATTTGTTTATGCTTCGCGTCGAAGCGGACGGTGTTTGGTCTTTGATGTGTAATAAAGAATGTCCTGGACTTCACGACTGTTGTGGAAAACAGTTTGACAAATTGTATGAGAAATATGAAAAGTAACGCTTGTATAAAAGACATTATAGAGCTCAAACGCTTTGTTCGCTATCGATGAGTCGTAGACTGAAACTGGAACACAATATATGGTAACCGTTTTAAGTTTATTTCAATTCATATTTCATAAAACTTTGTTTATTTGGAAATATTTGTATTTTTTTGCACAGCTTTATAAAGATCACTGTAACAGAAAGACAAATTAGCAAAACTTATGAACAATTTAGTGTTCCAATATGTGCACTGAAAACGATTATTATGTGTCTTATGAAGAGATGTCAGTTTGATATTTGACTCAATAAACACGTAAACAAAATCAAACGTTATTATGATTTAGCTAAACTCAAAGAAGTCATAATCGGTATTAATTATAATCCGTTACTGGAAACTGAGTTATCAAACAAAAGGCATCTGTTAACTTACAAACTGAGTTATCTTACATTATTTAGTAAATTTAATATAACTATTAAATATAGTTTATATAAAGATATAATATGTTAAAATATATTAAATAGATTAAAATAATAGCAAATTTAATTATATAAATTGGTTTAAGCAATGATTATATTAAATCTACCATATTTGGCGGTTTGGCAGTTTATACCGCCGTATCGCGGTTTCGGTTTAAATTTTTTATTACCCAAATCTGTTTGGTTCGGTTGTGCATCATTTTTATTGACAGTTATCCAGTCGTAAATGTAAGTAACGCTATAATTACATTTTATCGTAATCTAAACTAAACACTCACGACAAAGAGTGTTTACAGTAGTCATAATCATCTTGATTTATTGCCCAACAAATTAAATCACTTTAGATTATTGATTCCAAAACGTCATTCGAGTGCTGTTAACTTAGTGTATGTATCAAAGCAAATCCTTTCAATGAAAATGTTTTTGTGGTATTTCGTAAATTTTTTAATTATTGTAAAGAATAGACGCGGATAATTTGTTTTATATCAAATAAAATATGGACTTAGACATGGAGATATAGATTGAGATAGACTTAGAGATAGATATAAATATATTAAAAGAAATAGACATAGACTTTGACCTAGACATTGCGATAGAAATAGATTTTGATAAAAACATAGAGAGACAGATATAGAATGATAAATATATTTAGATAAATTGATTTTAATTTTTAAGGTATTTTAACTTTCGATAACCAAACTTTGTCTTATTTCGAATAAAATTTTTAAATCTTTTCTGATTTTTGTTATTGATTTGATGTGGATTTGACAAACTCTAAGTAATTGTGTAATTAAAAAAAATTAAGTTGATAAAAATCAGTAAAAAAATCTCTTCAATACATACTGAAAATACAATTTATGCATTTATCTGTGGCAGAAGTTTGATATGCAATAAAGTCAATTTTAATCAAGGGTTTTGAACGTTTATTATCGAATACGCTGTAAATAAATTTATCTCTTAAATCCAGAAAAGTTTTAAAAAGTAATTTATTTATAATTTTTACGATACTATTACATTAAAATATATTATTTGTAAAATATAGGACTTTAAAAAACAGTTATATAGAATATTTATTATATTTAAAAAACTAAGTTTATTCCTTGACGTCAGGAATTGAAGCGTAATTTGTATATATTTCGCGGTACTAATCATATCGTTTAAACATCATAATTTATGTGAATTAGAAATTAGTTTTTTATTTAACAAAATTAACTAAATGTATAAACTCTCGATTGCATTGTACAAAAGATTATTATCCGCATTTAGAGATGCATATAAGTGACGCTGGAATCTGTAACATCGCTAAACTGAAGAATATAACTCTTGACTGATATAATGATTTACAATAATATCGGTAATTTTCTTAATATTTTGCAGTGTATGTGAACTTCACATTACTTTACTATTAGTAATTTCTTTCTAAAGCTTCTGTAATTTTCCATTACTAATTTTTATAATAACTGTATTGTTAGTCATTCACGTGTATATTTACTTATTACACGTATTACTTTATCATTCTTTTACATATGCTTTAGCAGTAAAAATTAAAGTATATTCATATGATCCAAATGCAGACTATTTATTGAAGTGTTGTGATTCCTATACTTATGCTTATTTTCACTTACGTGGAAATTGTGGTGAGTTCTCGTAGTTCTTTGGAACCATTCTTCTTCAGCTACAAGAACTCCTAATTTAAATTTGGAGTTTCAATACCGCTCTACTTCTACTACGTCTGCATTCTCCACATATATTTGACAACTATTGTCATCATTTACATTATTTAAATGTGCAAAACATATTTATGACCTATAATCTGTGTTTATTCACGTTTATTAGTAAATTTAAAGCAATTTTATTCACTCTATCACTCATCTTGAACCGTATATTAGTATTTATATAAAAATTTCTGTTGAATATGAGATTTCTTATATTTAAATGATTATTTCAATGTTAACGTGCTTCAATCAGTTCAACATTTTAATATCTTTATTAAGTAACAAATTTATTCAAACGCTTTCAATTGTAATAAAATTTTTTCTGTTAAAAGTATGAAATAAAGTTATATGTCAAAAATTAAATGTTTAAAATTAAAAAATAAATTGATTTATTTTATATTAAACAAAACAAGAATATACTAACATAGGAATTGAAAAAATTAGAAACTGGTAAATTATATAATAATAAATAATTTATTTTTAGTTTATAATTTTAAATAAAAATAATGGAGATCATTTAGTTTACAAATATTTTGCTTACTAAAACTTATTTAAATCATCTTACTAATAATAGGGAAAGGCTTTCTATACTTTCTCGCTATCCTATCCTTTCTAATATTACATTCTCTATTAGTTGGCTCGAGGAACAGGTTACTAATACAATAGCGCATAGGTTAGAATATATTAAACTAAAAGATCGTATGACAGATTTGAGACAACAATATGAGACAAGAATATAAAATGGACCAACAATTATATGTCATTGTTGTAATGGGTTATGGTTCCCAACATCTATAAAAACACTCACTGCTGATAAATTGGCAAAAAAAAGGCATAACAACAAGTTTTATTGAAGCAGTTATTACAACAATATCAACAGAATTAAGACTATGCCACATATGTTATCGAGATATTATTCAATTAAAAGTGCCTAAACTATCAAAACAAAACGGATTTGTTTTCAACAATATTCCTAAGGAATTAAAAAATATGACAACACTTGAAGAGCGAATGGTGTCGCCACGTAAACCGTTTATGCAAATTAGACCATTGGGTATTGACAAGCAATATGGACTGCAAGGAAATGTAGTTAACGTTTCAGTATCACACATACTGTTCAGATTAAATTGAAGCGAAAAATGAGCTACAAATCAAATTATAAATTTGAATCAGTTAGTCCATCAGTTATATATAACGCGGATAAGTATTTAACAACGACCCCACTTTATATCGAAGAAAATATTCAAATAACCGAAAATTGGATTACTAGTCATTGTAAAAATGTTAAAGATTTTATAGTTAATGATGACGACAGACAAACCGACAACAATGAAAATAAAGTTACTGAAAATAATTGGAACGAAGTGGACAAACCAGACAATTATAACAACAATTCAACTCTTTGGCACGATAACAGTACTGCCATTTCCTTTGCACCAGGAGAAGGCAATCATCCACTTTCGTTGTTTCGCGACACACGTGTCGAAGAATTATCATTCCCAACAATATATTGCGGGCACGAGCGAGCGTCTGTATTCTAATGCATCATACGCTGACATATGTAAATAGGAATTACGTCACAACGACCGTAGGAGCTGCAAAACTGATAAGATCTTTTACATATATAAGAAACGTCAAATTCAAATGCTTACCGAACAAATTAATTTACATTTAAGAAAAACTCGTCGAAATTCTAGCATAACTGCTGGTCAACTGTTAAACGCAGATATTGTCGATAATTTAGGTAAAGTAGACGATGGATATAAATTTTTAAAAGTGGATCGATCATCGCCTGTTTACTGGGAAGAGCGAAAACGAGAAGTCTTAGCAATGATACGTCAACTCGTTATACCAAGATTTTTCGTTACCTTTTCTGCCGCTGAAACTATATGGAGTGAATTAATTTTAATCTTAGTGAAAACACTACATGGTCACGATATAACGGAAAATTAAGCAAAAGAAATTAAATATGAACAAAAATTCGAATTAATTGGTTCAGATCCAGTTACTTGCGCGCGCTATTTCGATAAACGCATAAGAGAACTATTTAGAGTTCTCGAGCAATCAAAAGGACCATTCGCTGATAATCCAATTACAAATTCATACGTACGTGTGGAGTTTCAGCATCGAGGTTCACCATATGTTCATTGCCTTTTGTGGATGAAATACACTCCAATATATATTAAAGCAACTCGAATCAACAATGTATAGATTTTTTTGATAAATACATAACTGTTGACAGCAATATCTTGGATACAGAATTAGAGGCATTAATACCACTTCCAACGCATAGACATTCATTTTCCTGTAAAAGTTTAAAGGACACGAATCCGTAAGGCGTTTCGATTTTCCTCAATTACCAGTATCGTACACAATGATTCTCGAGCCGTTCGAAGAAGGCAAACAAAAGTATGCACTGATATATCAAAATTTGAAACATAAATTAAATAACATCCAAAACTATGAAAATTTTCAATCATTTTTATCAAACAATAATTTAACACTGGATGAGTATATACTGGTTTTACGGTCACAAATAAAACACCAAAAAGTATTCGTTAAAAGGAGTTTAGCTAATATGAAAATCAATAACTACAATGGATCCATACTTAAGCTACACCGAGCAAATATGGATATCCAGTTCATATTATATCCATACATTTACGTTCAATACATTTTGAAGTATTTAAATAAAGCTGAATGCGGTATGTCCAAATTATATTAAAAGAACTTAAAATAGTTTAAAAAATAACAAATAATAAACTAAAATGGATCATTAATCCAAAATAATAATAAAATCTATAAAATATTGATAAAAATAGTTTAATAATTAATCAAATATTGTTTAAAATAACACTATCAAGATAATTCTAGTCAAATCCATTCAACCTAGAAATAATATTTGCTTATATAATACTTTTGAGTATCCGATTAACACCAATTTATGTGCTGTTGACTCGACGGAAGTTTGATATTTTGATTTAATTTTAAATTTAATTACTGAAAAATTATCAAATTTAATTCAATTTTGATTTTCGTTTTAACTATTTTATCATTTTAATTTACTTTTTATTTTAATTTTGAAAATAGAAACATTTTGTTTTCATAGAAGATACTTTTAATAGATTTAATAATTCAAGTTTTAATCTTATTTGTTTTTTATAATTATTTAAATATCATACATACAAAAATCTATACATTTGAAATAACATTTTCAATATTAAATCTTTAGGCTATTTGCGAGATAAATTCAAAATTTATCAAAATAAACTATTTCGTCTCCGAGTAACCATGTTTCTTCAAAAAGCTTAATATCTGCATCCATTTAAATTTAGGTCATAGCTTTTATATTTGTAATTTGTACGCAGAATATAATTGAAAGAAATCTGTTATTAAGATTTCTTTTCTGTTAGTGCCTCGCATGAAACCACAGAAATCTAAGTTCTTCTATTTCTAACTTTAGGTAAAAACTTAGGATTATTCTTTGCAATAACGTGTATAATTTATTTATCGTTGCCAAACTTAAAATTTTTTACTGTATTTAATCTCAAACTGTTCAATACAACATTTTTATCACTAAATTCAATATATTATTTACATGGTATTCCATCATATGACTCAATTTTTCTTAGTTTTTGAAACCGTCAAAAAATTCATGTGTTATACGCTAAACACATAACTCACGCGATTGGGCTCAAGCTCTTGTTAATTACTTTGTTTTTCCCATATTAATCACATGTTATATCAATTACTCACATACTTTCAATGTTATTCACATGTGCTATGCATTACATGTTTTAGTTTCAACTCTTAATTAATGTTTTTAGCTTTTAATAATTACGTTTCAATTGTATTAAATAGTTAGTCGTGTATTACATGCTGTGATGATAAGTCGCAAATAAAATATAATCTAATTTTGTAACTCAATTCATATTTAATAATAAATATTTAAACACGTCTATAAGTGTAATTTATTTAATCACATAACAAGTGATAACAATTTAATTAATTAATCTGCATACAAACGGATTAATATAATCTCACATACAATTAATAATCATTTAGATATCATTAAAATATCATCGCAGGTAATCACACGATTCAGTCAGTTTTCTCATTAACAGAGATCAAATCGTGTGCAACACACGCCTCGTTCGGATAGCATCGCGTTATCACACGAACGGCACACAACATATAAATATAATAATGTACTACAACATACCAAAAATATCATACATGTCCCACATACCGGTGAACACAATATCGGTCATAGAAAAAAACCGCTAATATCAATTTTAGAAATTTTTCCCACAAATATACATACAATAATGCACTACAAAATACGATAAGTATCAAAAATGTCCCTTATACCGGTGACCACAAAATCGGTCACGGAAAAAAACCGCTAGTATCGATTTGCCGAATTTTTCCCACACATATACATACAATAGTGCACTAAAAAATACGATAAGTATCAAAAATGTCCCTTATACCGTTGACCACAAAATCGGTCACGGAAAAAAACCGCTAGTATCGATTTGCCGAATTTTTCCCACACATATACATATAATAATGTACTACAACCTACGATAAGTATCAAACATGTCTCATATACAGGTGACCACAGAATCTGTCATAGAAAAAAACCTCTCTTTTCGATTTGGCCAATTTTTCCCAAACATATACATATAATAATGTACTACAACATACCATAAATATTAAACATGTTTAACATACCAGTGACCACAAAATCGGTCATAGAAAAAAACCGCTCGTATCGATTTGGCCAATTTTTCCCACACACTTACATATAATATTAGACTACAACATACCATAAGTAATAAACATGTCCCACATACTAGTGACCATTAAATCGGTCACAGAAAGAACGATATGGTTTACCACAAAATTAATATTATTGAAACAAATTATTTTTT
>JAQGAW010000542.1:0-27841 GCA_034698025.1 Phthiracarus crinitus
TTACTGCAGGTAAATACAGTACTATTATATGCATACTATAAGTCTAGTGTAAAATTGTTGGCTGAACATGCGTTAATAGTCATTGACTATTATAAGCATTAAATGATGTGAGCTTATCTGCCATTTCTAAAGAAAACAAAACTAAGATCAAATAAAACGACATTTAAAGATAATTATAATATATATAATATTTTAAAGAAATAAAGTTTAAAAAATAATCAAAAAAGAACAACAGATTAATTTTAAAAATATATGTCTATATGTAATTTTTTCAATACTAACAATTCAAATCCTCAGTGAATTTGTAGAAACGGGTAGAAAACCGAGCAGATGTTTGTTAAACTGACAAAGAGAAGAGTTTGAAAATGTTCGATCAAATATGCATTAATAAAGTTAAACAGCACTAACTGTAAGATAACTACACTGACAACCTTCATAATTACACTAATCTATCGATATAATCAAAAAAATAGTTCCAACAATTTATATAAACTGTATCAGATATTATATCACTTACATTTAGTTTATGGAAATTAAATTAAATTGAATCCAAACAACAGTTTAAACTAACATAGAAAACTGAATCCTAAAATATTAGCAAAATATGGTATTATTTTAAAATTGGTCGCTTAAAACTGTGGTTCAAATCTTATGGTTTTTTATTTACAATTCTTGGTTTTCATGATATAAGAGTTTCTATTTTTATAATTTATTTAATTATTGCTGTTCTATAATTTCTTTATTCGAAAAAATTCAATTTCTATTACTTCAATTGATGAGGTTATAACATATAATTGAGAAATTATAATATTTATTGAATATTTTATTCACAATTAAACAATTATGATACAATCAATTTTTATTTAAAAACACAATAAAACTTTAAATAAATTAAATCGTAAATATATATGTAAGTTAATGTGTCGATAGCATAGTAAACTTCTATCGTATAACGTTATTTATCTATCGGTACTTATATATTAAAGTTAGTTATATACCTTATATTATTTGTGACAATTATTTCTGTTAATTGTGATTATTTTAATATAGTTTTCTCATTAAAATTTTTTATAAATGCAAAATATCTGCACATAATCCATCAATTGTAAAATAAGATCAATTATACTATTTAAATAAATTCGTTTAGTATAAAAATTTATTCTAGTTTATCAAACATTTATTTTAGATCTTTCAATAATACACATTCAATTGATATTAAATTTTTAACATATAAATATAATACTGATTATAACGTAAATCAAGAGATAAGTAAATAAAAGATATTTAATTTTTCTGTTGAGATATTAAACCGTAATGCAAATTTAAATAGAAAAATTTAAATATTCAAGTAAGTATAGAATTTATTAAATTATTTCTAGCATTTATATTTCACTTTATAAATGACTCATAATTGGAAAATTGTATTTATTTATCACATTAACAGATAATGCAATAAATAATATATTATTGCTTAAATGCAGTAACATTCAAATTTTCATATTTGACAAAAAGAATTTTAAAAAACTGAAGTTTTATTTAAGCTTTGATGTCGCTTATCACACAATTAAAATTACATAGAATTTTCATTAATATTACTTTAATTGGTTTACTGAACCAAAAGTACTGTGCAGTAACTTTAAATTTTATATAACAATTTAAAATAAAGAACACAAAAGTTTTATTATGGAAAACTATTCCTAATGTTGAGACATATAAAAACTGAAATTAATTATAATCCTTATATTAGTTTACACAGTAAAATTAAAACATTTGTGTTAAAATAAAACATTAAATATAAAATTCAAAACTTAAAACAGCATTAATTCAAATTATATACAACACTATAAATAAATTAATCAATAATTAAATGAAAACGAATTATTTATAGTGACAATCATTAAATCGTTAGCTTATGAGTAAAGCTTCATAAAAAACGAAGAATTGTATGTAAAACTAGCGATAAAAAAACTGCCTCACAATAATTTACAAAAAATAGTAATAAAAAACATTTACTTTTAAAAAGAATTAACACGTATTTTTTAACACTGAATTTTATTGATAATTACATCTATAAAATATCACCAGACATAAGATAGAACTTTATTAAAATAATATTTTTAAAATTTATAAAAAAAAATAATGTTAAAGGATTTTTAGATTTTAAAAGTTTTAATGTATCAACAAAATTAATTGAATTTAAACGATAATTTTTAGGATTAGGAAAATGGCATAAAAATTAGAAAACTAATTTTTATTTCAATCCATTAAATACTACTTTAAATTTAATATTTGAATAGAATTTTAATTAACATGAATCAAACGATAATTTAATCATAAGCAATGTAATTTTAATCTTATCAAAACTCAATTTTTAAATGAGAACAAGTTTTGTATTTGATTCAGTTATTTGTCAAAATATTTACGAATAAATTTCGAAAATTAAATAACAAATGTATGTTATTTATATAGAAATAAAGGCAAATGACCGACAATGTCAAATGATTCTCGGAATGTCATCGGTATATTCATGTGACTATAAAAAAATTGCAACATATATGTACCGGAATTTTAAACAAAGAACAAAAACGTATAAACAATTAATTTTCCACGTTTTCAACTGGAATTCAAAAATAAATATATAAATTCTTAGAATCGCGTAAAAGACGTCAGAAAAGGATACAATATTATCATTAACCTTAACCTTAACACGTACATAGAAATTTGTTACACTACTGAAGCTAAAAACTATTGTGATTTTTTTCTTCATTGTTGTCTGCGAAGATTCACTATATGTAACATTAATTCACGGTCACATTAGTTTCTAAATCATTCAAGTGTGCCGAACGTGTTAAGTAAAGCATAACAATCTAATGAACTATAAATAGAAAACAAAATAATTAAACATTTTTCTTATAAATTATTCAATAGGTTTGTGCAGTCATATGTTTGCACGTGTTTATCAATTCTGTACTCAATTCAGTGCGTGAATCCAATAAACTGTAGGTTTTGGGCTATAATTAAATATTAGATTCCATCATTTTATTAGCATTTCAGAAAAAAATTTTGTGGTGAAAACTATTTATTACAGATGACTAGATTCTAAATGCCAGTTTTATGCTCAATACTGGCACACATTTGAGCCTTAAAATATCATTAGTAATAAAAAATGCTGACATTGACATTGGCATCGATACAAAAATAAGTGTTCCCTGAATCAGCTCTAAACCCATGAGAAACTGAAAATAAGGAATCAACGAGTGAAGTGAATAAATGAATGCCGAAAGAATGAAACGATACAATATCTACCTTATGGTTGAATAAAATACCACAGTTAAACTTAAACCAAGGAGACTAGTATTGTTCATAACAAAAGCAACAAAATAAGCGACTACTCTCGCAACCCTTTTTACAAGAAATGTGTTGCGCAACCTTTTTAGAGCTTATCAAAACTATAAGACGGGTATGTATAGCATAGTACTGTAGTGTAAATGGTGTAACCCTTTAACAGAAATAAGTTTAAGGCAATGCAATACGTAAATTCATTTTTAGTTAAAAGAATCAATTTTAAAGTTTATTATAGTTATAGTTAAAATATATTATAGTTAAAAATTAATTATTGAGTGGAGTCTGTTATAAAGTCATGTCATGTATGTTATAAAGTAATGTATTATTAATATAATTTAAGATTTTAGATTTACATGCAATTTTAAAAAAGTGTAAGAAATTATTATTAATATGTTACTGTATGTTAAAATATGAACCGCTTATTATTCATAAGTAAATAACAGCGTCCCATCACTAAAATAAATAGTTTTTGACATAGAAATTAGTTTTTTGCTCAAACATAGACAACACCCTTATAAGGTTCAGTTTTCACGCAACTAAAACAAAATAGTGCTTTAAAATCGTCAGAAACGTGAACATCTCATACTGAAGAGTATCCCTTATACTCGTCATAAATGACTTCATAATGAATATCTTTTTGCTGACACTGAAGGGTTAAATACGAGTTTTCAAGACTCGCCAGTTTTCTAGTAAAGGGTATTAAACTTCATTATTTTATACAACTCTCAATACAGACAGAAAAGATTACCTGTTAAGTACTGTTTTATTTTCAGACATTGTCTCAAACGTAACGAAAAATTTTTTATGATTTGTTTTAAAATTAAAATTAAAATTTATTGAATACTTTGTAAATTTACGCAAGTTATAGCTGAGAATAGTTGAATCGAGAATCAATCGCATAATAACTTCAGTAAAATCACATAATTTAATAAATATTATCCAATTTGCTATAAACGTGTTAACAAATAAAATGAGGCAAATCGAGTTACTATAAAAACTTAAAGCTAAAAACAAGTCTAACCAATACTGTATATACTGTACAGTACGGTATACCTCAATGCAAATAATAGAATCTCTAATTTAGAACAAATAATGAAAAATAGCTTAATATTTAAAAATCCGCGATGAAATGTTTGCGAATTGAAATAAAAAAAATTACAAAAGTAATACTTTTAGGCAAAGATACTTTGGTGTATCGAACCTTTAAAAAAGTGGTTCAGACACGCACTGATGCGAAATAAACATAAGCGAAAACCGGTAAAAAACACGACCTTTCAAATTAAATTTGATATTAAAACCCTTATTTTTATTGCATATTCCAGTAAACAGTATATCATATTTAATTTTAGCAGTAGTTATTTTTGTATACAGTATGTTAAGAAATAAATTATAAATTTATGTTTTAAAAGAGTGATTTAATTGAATAATTAAATGTGACAACGAATTTCCATTTAAGTGTTTCATACTGTTTTTACAAGCGTTACGTTTGACTCAATACATCTGCACTTTAGATTCAACATTCATTCATTCATTTTCGCTTTACTTAGAATTTTGCTGTTAAAATACTGTACAATTAATTTTGAAAGTTAGACGCATGTAAATAGAGAACAACAACGAGTTTTTATTGAAACTCGAATTTTGTTTTGTCCATTGCTTTAATTACAGTATAAACTTAATAATAATTGATTTGAGCTCATAACTCAAATGACAGAGTGAGAGACAGACAGTTGGTATTTGGCGATCACTATGAGCTAACATTTGGTTTGAGCAAAGTTCGCTAACAAGACAGAGAACAGGGAAGAGAAGAGAGTGAGAGAGAAGAGGAGTTAAACCTTATGGTAAACGTTTTGAAAACTCTTATAAACACATATGTATACCATATATTTATGCCAGTAGTAGTAAGAAAGCAAGTATTCGAATAGTGCAGGTGGTGTTCGTGGTGTTCGGAGTTTGGTGCTCAATATCACATTTATATTGGATTTATGCGGTGCAGCAGCGATGGACCGTTTGCCTGATTTCAAGGCATTGAAGGCTCATTCAATTCGTTTCCTTTAAAGGCTTTCGTTTTCCTCTCTCTCTCTCTCTTCAAACTATTTTATTCAAACATAGTGTACTGTATAATCAAGAGCACTAATCTAACGTCTTCTGGCAAAGAGGGGTTTTAATATATCAAATAAAAAACCATTATAAGCCTATGTCTACCAAAGTTAAATAACCTAGTTTTTCATCATAACAAAAAAATCGGTTGACACACAACACACACTCACATACATTCTCCCCTTTTATATACAATTTTGCGAATAAAGTGCAATCATATGTACGGTAACTGACTCGTGATCCTAAGGTTTTCTCCCACTAATAGTACTCACTTTTCAATAGCTTTTGGTTTGAATATCTTTCCAAAATTCAATTTCATTATACATTGTGCTTAAATTACGAAAAAATGGTGAATTGGTCCAAAAATACAGCACAAATTCTTAAAAAATGATTTATATTATACTGTATACAATTTGTATACAGTAGTAACAAATTATACAATTAATTAAACGCATACATACGGACATACAGCACATAAATACATAGAAGAGAGCACATCGAGAGTACGTTAGCAACAAAAATGATAATTTTTGATATAAGCGATTGAAATCAACATAAAACTTAGTATATGTTAATTTGAAACATGTTTATTTCAAATAAAATACAAGTATATAATACTGATAAAACTGTGGCTTTCATTAAATCACATTAAAACACAGAACACAGCCAAATAATTATAAGTTGGTTTATATAACTCTATATAAGATTAGGCTCTAAATCTTTATAGTCTATAATATAATATTCCAGTAACACATAATTTCCAGTATTTATTCAATGAACTTCTATTAAATCGGTTATTGGCGAATCAGATATGATTTTCAGTATATGTTAACATTGAAACGCACCGATGAAATACTTCAATATGTCTCAAGTCTTCATATACTGCACTGTTATGCCAATCGTATCGTCAACCGAAAGATTGAGCAAAGTCTCAACACTTAAATACAAAGTACAGTACAGTTCGGTATATTGTATTTGCATTTCTTTAGTATTACGTGTATGTAAAGCGTGTGTGGTTTGTAGTAATTGCACATAAATGGACGCTTATGTGGAATCAAATTTCTAAATTAGAAGAAAAAAGGAGAAATACATTAATTGATGCGCATGTGAACAAAAATTTTCCTTAAAATATAATAAATATCTCGTATATATTTTAATGTATGAATGTATGAAACCATGCAATAGTGATTCAAAAGCACTATAGAAAAAATAATATATACAGTAATAAACTCCTCCTACTATTTCATTTGAAACACAAGAGAATTTTTTAATATTTTATTTGTATTAATTATTTTTGGTTAACATCAAAACCGTTAGCATCACATATCGAGCATACAGTCTAAGTTTTTAATATGAATATTTTTACTATGGTATGAGGCGGTTTGAAATTAAGAGTTTCCAGATATTGACGCAAATAATAATATAATATAATAAAATTAAAATAAAAAGTGAAGCAAATCGTTGAATTGTATTTTTAAAATCGATTATAACTGCTAATGACTTAACTCAAACTTTTCATTTTTATAAACAAATATGAAAGTGAAAAATCATAATCATTATATTTAATTAAAAATTTCTATTTCGATATTTTCAAAAATAAAATCAAATAACTTCATATCAATCCCTGCACTAAATATGATTTATCACTGAGTTTATACTGTATATAAAATATGTTTCTATATAGCAATAATATTTTGGCCAAATCATTATTAGAAAGTAGACTCGAGTTAAGTCATTAGCAGTACCTGTTACCCATGGCCTGAGATGCTAACTCGTGTAATTAAATAACATCACAAGTTAGGGTCTCAGGGACTGGGGAACAGATTCCGAAAATTCATTTGTTTTTAATTATGTTCACGACTCGGTAACTGTTAGTTAGTTTTTCTCAAAAAATTTAATTATGGATTCTATAGGATCTATAAATTTATCAAAATCAAAATTTAGTTTTAAACTTAAATTTATTTTTCCATTTAGAATGTGAATTAATTTCCACTGATATTGGTCTCACAAATTCCGGTTAACTTTTCTAACTTGAGTGGTACTGTCTGTGATTGTGTCTTTCAGTCCTCAACATCTTCACCTAATATCCTCTCAGTTGCCAATCCTCACAATACCTGTTGGAATAATACCAACAGATTTCAATTAAAATTAAGATTTAAAAGTTACTAACTTTAAGGTAAACACGAATTTAACAATTTGTTATAAAAATATTTGAAAGGATTAAAATTAGCATTTTTAAAAAATAGGTACAGAAATAAAAATAAAATTCATTTAATCCTAAAATACTATAATTTAAAATCAATTACGATATAATTCTGTAATTTAGGTTTGTATTAGATATTTCTGAAATTCTGAAATCACGAAATTTTAGAAATTTAACGACAAAGCATGCAATTAATATTTAAAATCGTAAAAAATCTCATTACAATAATTGGTTATGAACTAATAATTGTGAAGCAATAATCAGACTCGGTTTTGTGTTAGAATCGATAACAATCGATAATCAGTATGAAAAATATACCATAAAAATCTATTATTGTTAGTTATCGCAAATACATTTTTAAAAAAAGTGGAGCGCTTTTCGATCAAAATGAAAATTGTATACATAGTATAACGTAATAGAGAGAGAAAGAGAGGTCATATAAAAAAGGTGAGACTGAAAGGGATTCTGGATTGAAAGGCATTATAATAAATAGTGGGGGACAGTATCAAAATGGGGGTTTTATACTACAAAAAATAGATTTTCACGAATTTAGTTGAAGGGATCAAAGAATAGAGAACACGAGGGGATTGAACCGATTTTTTTCAAATGATACCTTTCCTTACGTGAAAGTAAAGAAAGGAAAGTAAGTGCTGCGACTTATGTTTTCACAGCCGTCAGATCATGGCATTAGACTGAGAGGCCAAACGCCCCTTTGTGTCTGGCATTCAAAAAATAAGCGTTTTCCGCAAAAATCAGTACTTCTCTTACTCTCTCTTTCTCAAAAACATCAAATTATATTATTAAGTTACTACTATTAAACTTATAAAACAAATATTTAAACAAGTAATGGATAGGAAATTACAAAATTAAACAAAAATTAAATTAAAAAATAAAAATATAAAAAAAATAAAAAATCGAAGTACGATCGTGTGAAAGGCAAGGAAAGCTAGCAAGTTGTACAGTTCCTCTGTGATGTA
Source organism: Phthiracarus crinitus (assembly GCA_034698025.1). Lineage (NCBI taxonomy): Eukaryota > Metazoa > Arthropoda > Arachnida > Sarcoptiformes > Phthiracaridae > Phthiracarus > Phthiracarus crinitus. The sequence continues at coordinate 8,623 of JAQGAW010000542.1, forward strand.
GTTCCCAAACTATACAACCTACTACCTCAACTCGACCTCACCATTACCTCAACTCGAGCTCACCGACCAATTAAACCAAATTAAATTCATTTGGATTTTACCAAAAAAAACAACCTAATATTTTTGCTTTCGAAGATACCGAATAATACCCAAAAGTAAAAGCTTTTACGCAACAAAACAAATCAGCAATAAAGCCATGCTATGGTATCGTATATTAAAAGAAAATTATTTAAAAATATAATGTCATATAAGGGAGTGATGATACGAAAAAAACAATTATACAGTAAGATTCAGAAAAGTGCGTGAATATAATTAAGAATAGATTTGATATTAAATCGAAGTCGAGTGTAAGTCGAGAATTGGCCAAAAAACAGTTTTGAAGAATAACAGCCAAGTTTTAAAAATTGGTAAAGATTTTCGCGTAAAGAAACCATTGAAATAATGTGGGTTTGGACTGGAATAGCATATATATGTTAGCATATCTGCATAACTGCATAGGCCCATAGAATCGAGCTTGAGATTATAATTGCACACAAGTTCGGATCTACGGGTTTAGGCAGTTGGCCACCACCTCCACCACCATTACCATCACTATCACCATCACCAGCCGAAGTACACTAAATCACACGTATCAACGCTATAAATACGATCACAATTGACACTACAAACACAATCAGGTCAGTGATTACAGTCTATGACAGTCTGTATATACTAATTATGACCACAAATACCATCACCGATCAGCACATACGTAATACATAGACATAGACGTACACATAGACGATAGCATTACATACACATTACATACACAGCGCACACATACGATACAGTTTAACAAATCAACAAATCAATTCTCATATATATTATATTATATATTATAGTTATATAATGACACGAATTCGATTAAATTTCATTTATAATATGTAATACCGTATCATAAAAAATAAAAAATAGCAGACAATCCATTAAACAAATATTACTCTAAATGTAAACAAATATCCGATTATACGTACGTTTTTAAGATAAAAATATAAATCGCAGACATTTTATTGAAAATTTGAATTCACGACACAAATCGGTTGGAAGTTTTGTTTCAAATTGAATATCATTGATATGAATGGTATGTATGGTCCATATATCATATATATTGGAACAGTTCATTACAATGTGGTTTACGTTTGATTATGGCTGTGATGTGTCGTTATGTGCGTTACGGCTGTGTTGTTGTCGTTGTCGTCGTCGTTGTTGTTGACGGATGGGCTCAATGGTGATGACTATCGTTGCAAATGATCACATCGAATATCATCCATTATTTTCGATATTTCGCTTTATTGTTCAATTGATTGTTACTGCAAATAGTTATGAAATAATATTATACTAAATATGAATAATCGTTTAAACCAAACACAATACTGTATTAATAATCAGTTATTACTCTTAATATCACTTAAATTATTAAATAACAAGTTTTTTGATAAACAATTCAAATCGAAATGTGTTTTATTTGTAAATTGTTTTCACACAAATAATATTTTCAACAAAACGATTAATCGGTTAAATATTAAGTCAAACAAATTATAATATAAATTCATAAAAAACTAAAATATGATCAAACAGTAAAACGTGGTTGAAATCACCAAAAACACGAAAAAACAGCACAACTTAATGAAAACTGAACACAATTACATTAACTATGAATAATAAATGTATTTAAAAATAAGACGATATAATTAGCAAAATGCGATCATTTTCACCAAAAACACGCAAAAATAATTATAATGAAGCTTTTACTGTAAAATATAATCGTTAGAAGTAATTATAGCCAGTTATGAGAGAGCAATAGAAACTCATACATGTTTTAGCTGTAAATGACGTTTAAATATGAATCTTCGAGAGCGAGAGAGAGAGAGACTGGGAGTGAGAGAGTGTGTGTCTGCGAGCGATAGAGAGAGAAAGAGAGAGAACAGACTTTCATTTTTTACTATACTGTAAGTAAGTGTATGTGTGGTGTGTTGTGTGTGAGTGAGTGTGTTGTGATAATATCAGTATTCGGTGAGCCAATAGTCGATGCCAATTGTTAGAGTGGGTGAGGCTCTCAACAGAATGGGTGGGAATTGAAGATATGACCAAAACACGTTATGACTAACATTTGACCACACAATCACATCAATTCACTTAACTGTCTCTCTCTAAGTCTGTCTGTCTGCCAGTCATTAACTCACTTACTATTTACTATACTAACAAAAAACTTATTATTATTTGTAAAACTGTGAGACCAATTTAAGTTTGCACTTTCTTTTTCAAGTCTGACTGGTTTTTTCTGATTTCTCGAACGACTTAACTGGTCAAACAGCACGATAGCACTCACATCTCATTTTCTGTTTGATTCGAGAGATTAAATTATAAACAGGATTAAGAAACGATGGAAACACCAAATCTCTAAACGATTTGAGTGCTAGTGATATAGCCATTGGTCAGTTGGACTCCGCCTTCAAATCAAAACTCAAAACTAGTGTGACTATGCATCGGCTATACATCGCTTTATTATACATTGTATATATTATGTATTATGTATAATGTAAGTGTTAGGCTGTTAAACAAGTTCAAACTTGAGGCAACTCAGTGAATGACTTCAGTACAATTTTTCGTGTCAATTATCGAGAATCGATGTGAGGAACTAAAACTTAGCGCTGTAACCATTTTTTATTTTCGGTTGCATTCTTCAAGTACATTGGCTTCCACTGTAGTTAAAGGGGATGTCTGGCGCCCTAAATAAATCCAGACAGTCTCAATTAATTGTATGTCTGTATGTGTGTACATAATAATAAAAAAAATAAAAATAATATGCTCTACGCATTACTTTATCGGTCAAAGTGAAGGTTTATATAGCAATATCCAAAGCATATGCGCCGTAGAAAGGGGTGAATGAACCTTTCATTTGAAAAAAATTTTCAGACACTAGTTTGTAGGGCAACACACAATAATACGCTATTACTGTATTTTAACGAAATCAAAAGTATTTTCGCTAAAAAATATATACAAAAACATATAAAATGATAATTTAATAAATTAATAGAGTTGATGAACCAAACACCTTCCGTACTCTTTCCGTACTATTTGTCTGTTCGTTGTAATCCATGCTAAAAACCCAATATTTGTCAAAAATACATTTAGCTATTTGTTTCTATTAAATTGTGCCCTAAATTCTATTATTTTAAATTTAGCTTAACTTAAAATTCTGAACTTAAAGAGAAACTAAAATCAGTAGTAAGTAATAAATTACATTTAACGCCCACTAATAAAATAAATTTATTCTCATATCAAATATTGGTTGAATCGAACGCTTATATGCATTAGAGACCCAAAACATTACATTTTGCACTCCCATTCATACGATTTGAATTTACGGAATAAATCGAAAAAGTTTGGGCTATGGAACATTAAAGCTGCCAATTTTAGCAATACTTTAATGTAATATTTAGTATTTAAAATAGATTTTAGTTTGAGATTTATTCATATAATACAAGAATCAGTTTCAACCCGTATTGTGTTCTTATCGCCAAAACAAAGCTCTATTTCCGGATTCTCTCACAAAATATAATACATAAACATTTGTATGTATTCATAATACACTAATTTCATCATTTATAATCGATGTGTTATTTCTAAACTTTAACAAAATTTAACAAAACTACGTTCGAATTTATTGAAAATAAACATAAATCTCTTAAATAATTGCTGCGAAAATATGAGCAATTGTTATAAAATTTGTCGAATTTAAGTGAAACAGATTTTGATTTACTTCGCGGAAATTTGCTCAAATTCAGCAGTGATTGGTTTTTATAAATAAAATCTTTTCCACTCGTATTCAGTTGGGCCGGAATTTTGATCACACCATTGCGTGTCTCTAGTTTACACTACAGGTATTACGTCTAACTATTTTATTATATAATACGTTCACATAATCTGAGTGATGACGTAATGTAAACAATGCTTCGGTGTGCTTCGTAAGCTTATATTATCCAACTATTATATTGTATTGACGACACTAAGTTAATCGCATTTTTCAATTCCTAAATATCATTATAAATATTGTACAGATAAGCTTATAAGTTGATTACATAAACATTTTAAAAATTGCATTCAATACAAACTGATCATCAAATCATCAATTATTTATTATTTAATTATTTTATACCGAAAATAATTATTTATACGTTATTGATAATAATCGCACAATTTATACAATAATTTGAAACGAGATTGAATTTTAAATGCAAATTAGAAAATATGATAGTTTTTGCTTAATTGATATTTTGGTGAAATTACTATCATATACAGTATAGATTGCATTATTTTTTAGACAGTATTTAACATCGCAGACAATAACGACATTAATAAAACTAAAAACAGGTCATATTTGCAATAAGTTATGTCTGAAAAAAGTTTGTTAAGAGGTTGTTAATCCTTTATGATGTCACGCATATCAAAAGTAAACGCATAAATACCTCTCACTGTTCATTTAAGTTTAAAAACCAGTCTGATATGTTTTCTATGCAATGAGTATATATACTGTAATCGTGAACGCTGTGTAATCATATATATGTATTCGTATAAAAATAAAGTTATCTTAATATAGTCAAAAGAATACAAGAAAAAAATTCAAAGTAATGCTAAAGAATGCTTACGACTCTCACGTTAGTCTCATATACACAGGTGTCTGACTCTAACGCACACAACACATACACACACTATTGGATCGCATTGGCGTTCAGACTGGTCTAACTCTACTTTGCTGTGATGCTGCCTAACATCACATATAAAAGAACTACACTTCAATTGATCCACTATAACGAAAAGTGCAAGAATGCTGTGGTTTTTCGTCTCCAACACACAACACACACACACAGACACATACAATACACAAACGTAAAGAGAAACGCGATATAACACTAACGTGTAAGTCAACGAAATATTATTATTAATAAATGTTATTACTTATTACACAACACACTAAAATAGGAAAACCTAACCAATAATAAATGCATAAAATAAGAATAAATTTGATTAATTTTTAATTAAGTAAAAAGTTGTTAAATCCAATCGAAATTAATCCTTATATGTAGATATACTAAGTTAAAATACTAGACTTACTGTACATTAAACAATAATCTTTAGTCAATTTAAATAATAACGTATGGATAATAAGGAAATGTATTTTCACTTACCTTACATTTCGATCGAATAAATCTCCCGAATAAACGAAAGTGAAAACAAAAGATAGAGAGGCAGAGAAAATTCTGATTAAAAACTTTTGATGTTTCCATACATCCATTTAAATTAATTTAATTAAATAATTACTACGTTTACAAAACTTACTGTAAACTATTCAAAGTTTTTTTTACTGTTTTTAACTTAACGTTTTTAAATCAAAATAATTTTTTAATAAAAAACTTTTTAAAAAAATTTAAAAAATACTTTTTCGAAGAAATAAATACAACCAAAAAGATGAATGAATATTAGAAATAAATTTTGAATTTGAGCACAAAGTTTATTATTAATTGAAGAGAAAGTAAACGCATTTTGATCTGATCTCATCTCTCAAAGCGCATAACGCATAGCTTTTCAATAGAATTGAATAGAGTCTGACACTCACACAGCATCATAGCATCTTTGAATCGCAGAATGATTACATCTCTCGATCGGTATATACAAGTGTCGGTCAGTGTCGAGTCTAGACTAGACGTAATATAACGTAATGCGTGCATAACGTAACAGAACAGCGCATGACAGTTGTGTACAGTTGAGAACAGTTGAATGCGATTCACTGTAAACGTCAAACAAATCCATAGATTCATTGCATGTGTTTTGAAGAATTTCGCTGTTCTCAACTTTTTCTTAAACAAAAATTTAATATTGGTTATGGTTATGGTTATGGCAGTAGTTGTATGCTCTGTTGTGTGCACACAAATGCATTATACTTTGTTTGGTATGGTTTGGCTGTGAACTTGTGGTGTGGAGTCGGCATTGGTTGAGGTCATCGCCTCAACGCAATCAGCACTGCAGCCCACAATGCATTACGTAACACAACATTTCATTGGTTTACAATGCATAGCATATTCGCCCGATTTATATATACATACATACATTCATATACAGTATACACACACATATACACATATATACATGTATATATATTATACTTATATGTGAACATTTTTTACCCCAACTGTCTGTGGAATCGAGAGGCGCATAGATGTGCAACAAAACGAGTCATTAAACCAGTTTTGCGTTTGTAATAAAAGACAGTGATCTCAAGCGCTTGAGTTGAGGTTCGAGAGCTTCAATGCGAGTATCAGTGAGTATATCAATGTGAATGCGAATACAGTATATGGAAATATGGACAGAATCGAGAATAACCGGGAATAGGGATACAAACAAAAAAGGGAAACATTATTTTACACAAAACTCACTCAAATATGTGGCAATTATTATTTAAATTATTAATTATAACCGAATTCATTAAAAAACTTCTTAAACATAATTTTCCAATTTAAAAGAAAACGATAAAAATGAATATAAATTTAATTAAAAAATTGAAAGAAAAAACTTTTAAAAATAAATGAAAATAATAATAAAAAGTTTTGAATTACGGTATTTACTGGTAGTGACAGTGCGCCGAACATAACCCGAATATGGGATCAAAGTGTTTGATGTAATGGTCAACACCTCGTCTCGTCTCACGTCACCAATCAATTAATTGGCGTCTATTTCCGCGTATTATGTCTTCGTTTGCGTGTTTCTTATTTTAGAAATAGATTACGCGTACATTTACACACAAACACGACATACTCGTATAATTATATATAAAGACAGTATCGTTAAAACATTAAAAAATGTAAACAAAATAATGCGCGATTAACTCTTTTAACTCTTTTGCGCGCATTTCCTTAACTACGAATTAGTATAAAGGGCTAGAAAACTGGTTTAATGACTCGTTCCTCTGTATTACACATTACACAGTACACACACGTAAGCTTACGTTCATATAATACAGTATTCATGTCAACGGTTAGACAGCTATATAGACAGTCGGTCTTCCGAGTCTCAGTGCAGCAGAATATCGAGATCTGACGAGTGTGTGGCTAAAAATCCCTAGAATTGTTTTAGTGATAAAACTTATCCAATGATATGATATTAAAGTTAAGGTGCAATCTATGAGTTAACGATCGAAACAAAACATTAATCCTTTTATTATTAACAAATAACTGACAAATAAATAAATACAAAACCCGTGTCAACTATTTTATTGTTTCGAAATCGAATTTAATAGCAGTAATAAAAATAAATTAAATTAAATTGAATCGGAATGAATTTTCTAACGTTAGTTAATAAATTAATATTTCAAATACGTATTACCGTACGTAACAATAATAAAATTGATAAAAACCTAATTATCTAATTGATTATTAGCCACTTGTTTTCGAGCTAAATAGAGAAAACCTATGCTCGAGAGAGCGCTCACTAAAAATATGACATCAAACCAGCGATGATAAAAATTAAATTGCAAGTCACCTAAAACTTCAGTGATAATAGTACGATACTCTAATGGCATATTCATACGTATTAAAACCACTGACGAAACAAAGTACATGCCCATTATTAGGGCCAAAGCCAGTACTATTATATTCGATGACTTTGAACTTGAAATTGCATAAAAAAACTATTGTTAAAAAAAGAATAAAACTTTGATTATTCTATGGGAATCGAAATTTTATCTAAATATAAATTGGCACTTACTTTAGTGAGCGTAATGAGAAGACCCCTGATTGACGTGATAACTATGATTCCGACCAAAATAAATGATATGTGTTGCGACCAGAATTTAACATCAACATCCAAACCAATATAGTTAACGACAATTTGCAGACCTCTGGTAACTGGATCTACTTTCCCAACCCTATCGAACACTATATTTACGGTACACTGAATTTTAAAAAAATTATGTTTAGATAAACCATATTTACATGAGTACTTGAGATTAAAATTTTTTATAATTTTTAACTGATATCCTGATATCATAAAATTAAAGTCTTATATTTTTCCTGATTAAAGGATTGCAAATATTTATTCAAATATTATTTATAAAGTTTAATGACTTTAACAATATAAATGTCATGTGATAACAAATAATGCTGTGCTGTAAAAACTAAGCTCAATTATCTAATCATAAATTTAGATAAAAAGGTAAATTAATATTTTCTTTAATTTATATTATAATACTATTCCCTTAGTTATTAATTAGATAAAAGAAATATTGTAACAGTCTATATCCGCATATAAAAGCATAGGAATAATAAATAATATATACGTACAATAAATATCTTCCAAATACAGTAAATCGAGAAAAAGTAACCAATAAAATTAAAATATTTTCCTTTAAGCGTTTTTGACCAAATAATTCGTTCTTCCATTGTTTTAAGCTCAACATACTCGAGAAACAATTGACGCGAAAGTTCCTCCAATGCTTTACAATCTTGTTTTAGTTGGGAAATGTCGTGTCCAGTCATGGACACACTCTTCAGTAATGACCATATGGACGATGACGACGATGAGATCGACTTCCTTTCATTCTCTTTTTCAATTATAGCTATTCTTTTCTTTTTCATCGCAATTATATCATACGTTTGAAGCAATTTTCTTTCCATAGAACTGATATCATTGGACGTTACGATACGCATAAAACATGCCATCGAAGTGTACGGATAAACAACAGCACCGAAACCAGATAAAAGTGCCATTAATGTGACGCCAATCACTCCAACTCTACTAATTCCTTGTTCTATCGATAAAATGCCATGTTTTGGACTTAATATAGGAAACGGATCACCAATTTTCCAAAACAAATAGATAAACACGAGCCATAAAGCGAGTGATAGCGGTTTAATGAAATGATGTTTAATAAAGCGAATGTTACTTATAAGAAAATATCCGATATAAAAGGGTAAAACTATAATTAACATGAATAACATCGCGTATATTCCGATTTTCCAATGAAATTTCCGAGAACTTTCAAACAAAAACAAGAAAAATTACGTTATTGTGTTAATTTTAATCATTTTTAAAAATATATTTATAAACTTTTATTAACCTCGTGTCTAAAATGCCCACAATTTCGAAAATAATGAGTTCAAACATAAGGCACGACAGCATGAATGTAACGCAAAACATAATCTGAACAAATAAGTGATGAATCTGTAAAATAACATATTTTTAGATTTAACATCTGTTTTCTTAGTATCACTACATTATATTCATCCAAAAATACAACAATAAGTTGCGATTTGGATTCGGAAATCACTGTAATTGTTTGTCAGCATTCATTGAATATAAAATTTGATTCATTAAATTATAATTACTTCATAATCGCGAAACAGTTGCTTAACGAAGAAAATCCATCCCAAACCAAAAAAGCAGATCTAAAATAAATGAATTATTAAGAAACCAAAAATATTAAAAAAATAATCAACAAATACTTCAGTGATAAACACGATAAGTGTGTCTAGTATTATAAAACCCATAAAAGTTTTGATATTTAGTTAAAATAAAATCGAAAAACTATACGATATTCGATAAATTGTAATCGATTTCAATCACTAATGATCACCGTTTCAATCACAGCAAACACATCAATGCGATGCCATATTTCCTAATTGACGCGTAAATATCATCAAACAATAATAATTGTTTCATAACATTAAATGAATTAAATTCATAGATATGTTTAATAATGAATGTGACACTTTAATCATAGTTTACTAATTATTAATAATACAACACACGACACTCACATACACACCACAGTTCAAAATAATGATTTGTTTACGTTTAGTTAAACGCATGTGCGCACAACTATGCGCAGTAATTGCTGATTGTTATATCGATATACATTTAAATATTATAGTGACAATTTAGAGATGAGCATTTTAGGCGGCCTAACCTTAGGTTTAGGCTCAGCCTACAGCCTAAGCCTACAATTTTTCGTAGTCTTAGGCTCAAGCCTAAGCCTACAGCCTATCATTTTTTGAGGAGCCTAAACCTACAGCCTAAGCTTAATTTAGGCTGCCTAACCTCTAGACTCTATGATGTAATTATTACTTATAGAAATTTTTATTTTTAATTTAAAAACTACTATCCAGAGCAATTAAAAGTTATACTCAGTGCAATGTGTAAACTAGAGATGAGCAATTTAGGCGATCTAACCTTAGGCCTAGGCTCAGCCTAGAGCCTAAGCCTACATTTTTTCATAGGCTGAAGCCTTAAGCCTAAGCCTAAGCCTAAGCCTATGACATCATAGGCCGGCCTAAGCCTAAGCCTATCCAATATATTGGAGCCTAAGTCTACAGCCTATCTCTAACTCTAACCTGTCAGCCTAGGCTTACTGCGTAGGCTTAGGCTGAGCCTAAAATCTCATCTCTAATTTCTGGTGAAGCGTTGTCTATTGATTCTTAATCGCAATGCGTCGCAGTCTATAGTTAAACAACTTTTACCGCTGTATTATAGATAAGCTTATAACAGATAAAATTCATTGCATTATAAATATATTAGAATGTTATTCTGGATTGTATTACAGAATTAGAATCTATTATTGTAACTCTAATGAAATATTTAGAACTATTGCTTCGGTTACCATAAATAGTTCAGTTTTTCCGCTTTATAGCTGTGATGGCATTGCGATGAAACACTAGTTTTATCGATCATTTTGATTAATTTATATCGCGAGTAAAATAAATTGTTAATAAATTAAACAAATATCTTTTGATACAAGAATTTAGTGTTTCGATATTTTTTTGGATTATTTGTAACATTTATAGGAGTAAATTTTTATAAGATAACCCTATATTATGCTATGGAATTAACTATAAAGGTATATAAATATTAAATTTAAGACCAAGTTTTTATTTTTTTATTGGTTAGAAAGTTAATTATTTTTATGTGAATACCCTATACAACAATTGTAATCCAATGTAAATGAAACGAGAATATAGCTCAATATTTATTTAATTTAGAGCATTACAAATATTAGCAAAAATTTTTATAAAAAATATAGAAATAAATATTATTTGATGAACTATAATGTAAAATAATGCAACCGTATAGCCGAAAGCTGATATTTCTTTTCTTGATAATAAGCTATTGATCGTGATTTATTTTATTTATATTTATAAACATAATAGAAGAGTAAGAGCAAAGAATTTATTAAATACCCATTTAAAATATTTTATTATTATTATTCTTTATTAATAAATAATATGATTATTATGTCACATATATTTATATAACAGCATCCATATAACAGTTACAGAGAAACTTGATTTATTTATAAATCAAACATTTGAACGGAAGATGTATAGTTCGACGAACGCCTCTTCATTGAAGACCTATTAAACGAGTTTTTTCGGCAACGTTTCCACAAAGAGTTAAAGTCAGACTGAATACAAAATGAGAATTGTTTAGAAGATATAATTTAGATTTGAGAAAATTTAATTTTCCAATTCAATGATATCTTTTAAGTCGGAAATTAGTTAAATAAAATAGGTTTTTGTATAATATCAATACTCTATATTAAATCTATACAAAAAATTTGAATAAATCAAAGAAAATTACACGATAAACAAAATATTTGCATATTTATTGAATCAAAAGTTTTATATCTATTTTCTTATAAAATTATGTAAAATTGATTTTGGTTAGAAAAGGCATTTTATGTATATGTGATCAATAGAGCCAACGAATTCAGGATAATCCTTTTTCTTTTAATAATTGCGAAATTTCAAGGAAAATCATATATGAGCACGAATCATACAATTTCAAACGTTTTAGCACCCATTTGTTTTCCGGGAAAGTCCTGATTTTCACTTATAACTCCTGAAAAAATATGTTAATCCTGAAATTTTTTATTCAAATTATTTTATTTAAAAGCCATTTTTGAACTAATTCTTTCAAATTTAATCCCATTTTTTCGTATTTTTTAGCCTTTAATTGCTGAATTTTATTTTTTCCTCGATTTTTGGACAATTCCCTTAATAACTATAAAGATTAAAATCCCTTAAAAAATATACCGCTCACAGAAAAGACCGACAGATATGTTAAATCCAACCTTTTTTAAAATAAACTGAGCAAAAAATTTATTTTCCTGAATAATCCTAATTTTTATACTTTTTTCCTTTTTCCGTCCTGAATTTACTCGTTTTATAGTCCTGAATACGTTGGCTCTAGTGATCAACAAAATAATCTAATTTAACACATAGTGTTTAAATAAGTTTATTTATCTAACATTTCGTATAGTGTTGAACATCTGCTAAAAGTAAAGAATATTTTAACGTTTATCTTCAACAGAATAAAATTCTTTACTTTAACCGATTAATAACTTTATCAAATTTACTTTCAGCTTTCTTCAATTATGATATTAAACATTAAACAATTTTTTCGGTTTAGAATCCCTTAATAAATATAATTACTGCCCACAGACGCACATATAGACTGAAATCCCAAATCGAAAAGCTCCTTTTACTTCGTGAGCTAAAAATACTAATTTAATGAGCTTTATTCACTAACATTTTAATCATATTAAATTAATTTTCTAATTTCTAATTTTGTTTTTTGCTTTTTGAACAAAACTAATTTTACTCCCTTCTTTGATTTGATTAAAGAATGAAACTTATGTTAGTTATTCTATTAATGCACGACAAACGGACGGAAACGTCAATTAAATAATTGCATTTTACTTCTTTTAAGCGTAAATAATAAGTATAAGTAGATTAAAGATTTTTTTTCCAACAACTAACTATTATTTGATTTTTTATGACTAAACCAAGTAAAAATAATTCAAATTAATTTATTATTTATAACCAAAAGTTTTCTTTTTTGTTAGCAATGAGCGTGTGTGGAAAAATTAATCTCCTTTTTTGATTTTGAAAGGATAACTCAAAGATTATTCATATCTTTATTTTAATCAAAGGTTATTCATAACTTCATTTAACTCAAAGGTTTAATCTGTTATTAATCAAAAAAACTTTTAATTATTTGCTTTTTTTAAATTAATTATTAAACCAGTATTGTCTTTTAATAAAACTGGCATTAAATAAATATTTTACAATAAACTGTTTTTAATGTGAATAACAAAAAAGAAAATCTTATTAAATCTCGTGAAGCAAAATCAAAATATTATTTAAAATTAATGATATCAAATCAGCGTGTCCAAAGGTCTGATGGTATAGGTGGGTGTCCTTTCGACTTTTTTCAAAATTATGGGGGGGTCAAACTCACTAGATTTAGCAGACAATATTTTTGCCTTCTGCCAAAATGTTTTTTATAAATTTTAAAAAATACATTTTACCGGCGAATGCCTATAACAAGCCACCACGAATAACTCAACGAATTTAAACGACAAATTTTTGAAAACTTGACCAAAATATAAGGGGGTCACAAAAACTCATCGGATTTGATGGACAATTTTTTTGCAATATGACAATAAAATTTTGAAATTAAATATTTTTTGTCCTTGAAATCTCAAAATTTTGTGTAGGGAGTCAACTTTTTAATTTTATGGAGAGGGGGATATACCCACCCCAGACCACCCTCTTGGGACACGCTGTATCAAATGTCACATTTAAATCGTAATTAAAAATTATAAATTCTAGTAATTTTAATTAAATTGAATATTTTTATATTGTTTATCTAAGATAAAAATATTCGCTTAAAATTTAAGATCTTGTAGAATATTATCGATGGCTTTAAAAAGAATTTTAAAAAAGCATTATTAACCCAATAGATATACTATAAAAACCTTAAATATAATACGCGAAATAATGATACTTACTCTAAAATTATTGCTCATAAAGCAATAGATGAATGGATTGACTAAGCTGTGAGCCATCGCTAACCAGTGACAAACAAAAAATGTGGACACATATATGTCCATTTGGAGTTTGGATCGGGTTTTGATGAATTGTCCAAATATCCAGATTATAAAATTAAATATCTGTATAGGCGTCCAACATATTACAAACAGAATCACTACCATTGCCATCATTTTTATTGCCTGCAATCATATTAATTTCACATTTCTATATGATAACTAAAGTGTATTAAAGAAAAATAAGTAAAAATACTTATACTCTTTTATAACATTTATTATTGGACATAATAATCGTATTTATTTCATATGATACTGGATATGATACTTATTATTTCTAACAAGATATACAAGAGACTGATGGTTTTTCGGACATTTTTATTCTAATAAAAAGTATAAATTTTTATCATACAGACTAAAATATTTTATTGTTGATATTTTAAAAAAATTTTGAAAGATTTTAAAGAATGTGAATTCAAATTACCCTAATTTTCTGCGTATAAGCCGAAGCTTTTATCTTAAGAAAAAAGTTAAAATTATTTAAAAATTAGTACTTCGGCTTATGCGAAGGATGCTAATATGTGGAAATGAAAAAATGCCTTGCATTTAGCACAATATTTAAATAAAGACACTTGAAAACAACATAATAAAAAATTACATGCGGCTTTTGCGTGGTGCGCTGCTTATCCGCAGTAAATTAGGGTATATATAATAAATAATGAATAATATAAAAAAGTTATTTCATTAAACCTTTCTTCTTTTTTTGGATAAGTTTATAACTAAAGCTGTTTTCCGAGTTGGATAAACCGTCTGTTAATCGGTCGGGTTGGTTTGATATTCTAGCTCGGTTAAACCGAAATCATTTTACACGAACCCGTTATTAAACATAATTGATAACCCGTCAAACAAGTTTTATTGACAAAAAATGGTTTATTTCCTAACAATTATAATCAAAAAATAATATTTATATTGTAAATAATTTGGTCATTAAGGTTACAAGACCTTATCTCTCGGGTCGGTTCGATTAAAATCTTTGTTTTGTCAGTTTGTTTAGGGTTCCAATTTTACTAACCTAAGAACAGCATTAATTATATAATTCAATAAACGATTTATACCTTAATATTAGACAAATTCCTCGAAAATATAGATCGCTGATCGGTTACATTACCGGGAAGTTTACTCTTAAATATTGTGCAACCAATTGAGCCGTAAAGAAATATTAATGCAATCAGTGGTAATGAAAATGTTAGCAGGAATAGTATCGTTGAATACTTGTGGATAAAAATTTAAAATAAATTATTGATTAATTATAAGAATTTTTTTACTAACAATTTCAGCGCTAACTTCTCCACCATAAGAACTCCAGTCTTCCCTGCAATCCAAATACCATTGACTTTTATACTTGAATGACACAACACGTGTTATCAATAAATTATGTGATGAAAGTATAGCGCCGATAAACCATATCACAAACAACGTTAGAATGCCATTACTTTCTATGAAATTATTTCGGCGTAATGGATGTAAAATTGCGTTATATCTGGAAATTTTAAATTAAAAAAATCGACATTTACCGCACTGTTGTTAACTTGTTATATCACATTTAATTAAATACATTTTTGTTGCCAAATTTATTTCGTTTTAAAATGAACTTTGCTTTCAATTTGTACGTTATTTGTTAAACATGTTATACAAATTTAATTAAACTACGTTTAATGATTAAAGCGTTGCAATTAGCATACAATTTTTTAAAAGAATTTTGCGTGAATTGTATAAAATAAATCTTTATGCACATTAGTGATTGGAAATGAGTAAAACGTTATTGACTATTAGCGATAAAAATCCTAAAATCAAAAGCTGCTTTGATTATACTTTTGATAAGTACAAAATAAGAAAAATTAAGGTTTGAGCATTTTTAAATTCGAAGATTATTGAATAATTAGCATTGTTACCCAGACTCGAAAGCACTAGGGAGGGGTTAGATCCATAAATTCTAAATTTTTAACGCAAGGTCAAAACTTATCGAATTTAAATTCCATCGAAAAACTCGATGAAATTATCCGACAATTTTTACAATCCTTGATTTTTTTATTGGAGTTAACTTTTCTAAAATTCTAGATGTCAAACCTTGGTAAACATCCCCTCTGAATAACTATGGACATCCAATGTGTTTTCGAGACCCATAAATTTTTAATCCAAAGTTCACAAATATTATCGTTCAAATCCGAAGAGTTTTTAAAGAGCCGCTTTCTCAGGAACAACAATTTTTATATGACTTTGCTTAAAAGTCACATTTTGGATTTCTGCTTTTGTGCGTCTGTTGGTCCGTCACACTTATATTGCGGTATTGTCGTGCAGCAACGGATTTTAATAACTAATATTCATACTTTATATTGAATAAAACGGTAAACAGAAAGTTATTTCCTATAATATATAAAATTTTTGCGAAATATAGTGAAAACAATTTTTGATTATATCCGTAATTATTTTAATAAAGTGTCAAAACAAGGAAAAATCAGATAAATAAAACAAATAAATTAATCTCCCGGTTATATGATCAAAGATAAAAGACGCAACTCATCGCATAATGATTAAAGTTCATCAATAGATTTTAATGTTAGTTATTATTCGTAAATGTGAGACATAAATCGAGAAAAGGTTGAAACCAAAGTCTCGTATATTTTCAAAAAGAAAAAATATATAAAAATCAAAATCAAACCACAAACAAGATCGATACGGGCATAACATATGACTTTGCAATTAGTTTTTTAGTTAGTTTATACTCGTTCTTTCCATTTAGTAATTATTTAATATTATAGGATATTAAGGGCAGATGCCACGATATTTCGTTATTTTATGAATTTATATATATTTTCGGCAGATGCCACTATTTCGTTATAATTCGCTATTATTAGATATTTTCGGCAGATGCTTCTTTATTTCGTTATAATTCGCTATTATTAGATATTTGCGGCAGATGCCACTCTATTTTGTTATTACTCGCTATTATTAGATATTTGCGACAGATGCCACTTTATTTCATTATTTTATGAACTTATAGACATTATTGGCAGATTCCACTCTATTTTTTTGAAGATAGGAGTCTTTTTTGGTTCTTTATGTTAATAAAGAATATTTTTTGAAGATAGGAGTCTTTTTTGGTTCTTTATGTTAATAAAGGGTATTTTTTGAAGATAGGAGTCTTTTCTAGGGTTTGACGGACAGACGGACAGACAGACAGACAGACAATGTCAAATCCATAATATGATTTCTGCAAAATCATATATGAATTAATTGTCAAATATAATATTCAAACATTTGAATAAAAACTATTATTATTTGAAATATCATTAAAAATTCTGTTATATTACCAATACATATATATTATTTATAGAATTCATTCTAACTTACAATAATACTGTTTTATATAAAAAATGAATAAATTTCCAGTTTCATAATTTATTGCTATAATTAAAGATGCTAATGGATTGGTTCGGATTGGTTTCAATTTTCAATATTTCTGATAGTTTGGTTTGGTTCAAGTTTTAAATAGAAAAACTATTATAAAACCATTAAAGTATTAACTATTATTTATATACAAGTAATTGATGCAATTTATGAATATTTAGTGTTTTTTGTTACATCATAATTGTACAATTAAGCAATGATTAACATGATTAACTAACAAATGTTTTTTTAAAGCCAAATGGTTTGGTATGGATTGAGAAAAGTCAAACCATTAGCATCTTTAGTGATAATCATACTTTACTTAAATAAATCAATTTAAAAAATTTTGAAATTTCTTGTAAAACATTTAATATTTATTATTATAATAAAGTCAAGAGTCAATCAATAATATTACTAAATAAAATTAAATTCGGAATATATTAAATGGAATGAATCGAAATGACAAAACCGGCATTTTTGGTGAAATGTATTTAAGTGTTAAAATTTTCAAATTTCAGGCCGGGGCCCGGACAGACTCCGGAAGATCTAAGTTAGGCCCGGCCCGTGCCCTATTCTTGATTAAATATACAGATAATTAATTATATATTAGATTACATAATATACAGAGCGTCCTAGTAGGTTGCGTTTTGTCCCGATTTACTCTCGTTCAAAAAGTAGACCCCTATCATTTTACGGAACTGGAAGCAAAAAAAATTTTTAAAAAAATTTTAGTTTATGTAACCTTATTAAATGTAGCCAAAATTTAAAAGTATTATCGTTTAACATAAAGAATTCTGAGGGTAAGTGACAGCCTTTCATTAGAAAAAAAATGAAAATATTTTTAAAATATTGATCCTAAAATTTGATGAGTTTAACCGTCTCACCATGGATTTAAAAAATCACATATTTTAGTCAAGTTTTGTTTTATTTAATATCTTCAAATTTTAACTTATTACAATATTGTATAAACATTAAATGAAAAATCATAAGTTTTTATTTTAAGGAAAGTGCAAAACTTCTTTAGTTTTATAATATTGCTCACATTAAAAATAGGACAGAGTAAATGATACAAATAAAACCTTTAATCACAACTTAGAATTTTAACGATTGAAAATAAAAATTTAATTATTTTTTTTTATAGAATAAATATATTAAACTATTAAAATAAATGTTTATCCATTGTCATTAAACTTATAATACTATAAAATTGAATGTTTTAGCGCATATTTAAGTATAAAACAATATTATTATTTCATACGAAATCAACTGAACGTCGTACAGCAAAATATCTCCTTCAAACAGCATTAGAACAATATGTAAAATTATTAAACAACGCTTTTATTTATACCGAGAGATATTTCTTAGAAACCGTTGCTATGATATTTCTCAATAATATATTGTTATTGCAGGATATAAATTTTGGTAATATAACTGATATTTTAACTATATTTTAATTAATCGTTTTTATTAAATATATTAATATTATATATGACATTTAAATTTTTAAACTACTGTATTATACCAACAATTAGAATTTTCATTATAGAAGGTTAGGTAATAATTACATGTTTCAAACATGCATACTCTTGTTAAAGCAGCTAATAATGTTTTTAATTTTAATTTTTAATATTTTATTCAACTAATAAAAGTCGATATATTAATGAATAATAGATTATATTTAAAAAACCTTGCATTAATAAATATTTGAAGCGATATCATTAAATTTATAAGCATATATTAAAATATACCCGACCTATAATATAACTATATATGATGTTCAGACATCGGATATTTGGGATTTTCCCAAATTTCCCCAAAAACAACCAAAACTTGATAAAATTCGTTATAACAACC